>JABSTQ010009815.1:0-233412 GCA_013358835.2 Ixodes persulcatus | reverse complement strand
TCCAACCATTCACCGACGGCTGCCTCATCTTGGAGGTTCGCCCGAAACACGCATTCATGCTCCTGTCGACGACTGAACGTCCTTCACAATCTCCAGCGGCGGAGACGCTTCATCCATCAGAAACGATCGCACAGCACGCGGATACGGAAGCACGCCAGCGAACACACTACAGTCGCGGTGATCGAGTAACACCCGCCGCCGAAAACAAATCGCACCTTCGTGTCGCGCACAGAAACGCGCCACACAATGCAAAACAGAACTCGGCTTCCGAACACGAGCACACCGATCACCTGAGAAGTCGACCAGTGAGCAAGTGACGTCATGCGACAGCCAGCGATTAAACCAATGAAACCGCTGGTTGTCACATGACGTCACTTGGCTCCAGGTGATCGGTGTGCTGGTGTTCGGAAGCCGAGTTCTGTTTTGCATTGTGTGGCGCGTTTCTGTGCGCGACACGAAGGTGCGATTTGTTTTCGGCGGCGGGTGTTACTCGATCACCGCGACTGTAGTGTGTTCGCTGGCGTGCTTCCGTATCCGCGTGCTGTGCGATCGTTTCTGATGGATGAAGCATCTCCGCCGCTCGAGATTGTGAAGGACGTTCAGTCGTCGACGGAGCATGAATGCGTGTTTCGGGCGAACCTCCAAGATGAGGCAGCCGTCGGCGAATGGTTGGAAGAGTACAGCGTCGAAACGAACACGTCCTGGATCGTCCAAAAAGTCCAGAAGGCGGGACAACGGTAAGTTGATCGACGCACGTGAGCTTTTGATCTTGCTCGTATTAGTGTACTTTATACATTGCGTTACATTTCACGCGTCTGTGTTGACATGTTCGTAAAACCTGGGTGTGCCGAGCATTGATCAGTTTTCGCTCCTGCAGCGAGAAAACCAGAGTCCGAGAGCTATGGCGTCAACTTTTGGTTTCGGTTTGCGACGCCATTGTTCGTGTCGCGTCAAGCGGCCGTAATATATTCAGTGGTGTGACTATACTGTTCATTTCAGACTCACCGCGCCAAAGTGGTCACTCTGTAAAATTTCACCAGAATATAAAAGATTGAACACTATTCCGAAAGTATTCGTTTGACGTACGATTTGGATTCGGGAGTTGGCTCCGTTGAGTGCGCTTCTCGGCATGCACAGATGCACAGCGGAGAAGTGACAACAACGTGCCTAAGAGCAGAGGCGCTTTTTCAGAACAGGACTATGCAAGCAGCGCCGTCGGCTAACGCCCACACACATTAAAAGAAATGAAGTAGGTAATTAGGTTAATGTTGATGTGACATTTCTGTCTTACATTAACGTTCTCAAAACAAAACCGCGGATATTATAGTAAAATAAATATATATGATGTTACACAGCTATGTCTTTACAAACTGGGTGCAGATGTAAAGAAATAGTTGGGCATAGGAGGCGAATTTATAAATACACTAGGCTAAGTAGAATATTTATGTGGAATCCCTAGTTTACTTATCATATCTAGGAAATGCCTTGCGATATTCGAAGGACAATCAATGAATAAATGGCTTCAGTTAAAATAGCTTTACCAGTTGGAAGTTTGGAAATAGACCCTAATTAGTCTAGCTGCATTTTCTATTTAAGAAAGCATATTTATAGTTTGCATACTGATTTGGTATCGTCATATAACTCCCTGCAGGCAAATTGTTAAATGTTTTTGGCTTTCATAGTGGAATAAGTTTAGAACACCGTCCGACAACATCCTGTGTGAGAGTCAATTTCCTCAACTGTTCAATACAGCCATAAACAATTTTTTTTTCTTTTGCCGTCATTGTTTGATGCAGTTCTGTCAGTGTAACACTGAGCAGGTTTGGAGAGGAATAAATGGGTTAGAGTTATAAAGTCGTACGCACCAGTTTTGTCCGAATGCATTATTATTTTTTTCTTTGATTTGCTGGAATTTTGGTTGTGCTGTACCAGTGTGTAATGGCATGTCTGGCGCCACAGAAGGGCCATAAACTCGGAGAAAAACTGCTGCAGCCACCGGGTAGGTACAGACACTAGGGTTTGTGAATGCGAACCAGTTTTCCAGGATGGACAACGATCGGTCACTTGTCTTGCAGGGAGGTCCTTGCCTGTAGCTACAAATTCTCTCTCTGGCATGGTGTGATTTGCACATCAGAAATTAACTTCACTTACAGTACTTCCAATACTCTCGCCAATTCTGTTGCCCTTGTCCAATTTGCAGAATGGTCTTCCACAAGGTTTGGCGCTGCCAGCACCACAAGAGGAACAAGGTGTCCGACCGCCGCAACGCTGCATGCATGGCCAGGCTCGATGTCAAGCTTAAAAAGCTCACCAAGGACACGAGGAAAAACGACGCCTACCTGCGCAGGGATGTGCCCTTGGTTGCAGTAATTCGGATCGACTCCAGGCACACGCACAGCACGCAGTCAGCCGATGCCCTTCGCCTCCTTCGCGGTACAAGCACTACGAAGGAGACCTTCCTGCGCTACTTCAGCGACGGGATGACTGTCTGCGAGGCTCGGAGGCTCCACGAGAGCAAGCTGTGCCTGGAGGACGGCGGTCCTGTGCTGCTGGCCAACGGTGCCCTGAACCCCACGACCAGGACTGCACAGCACTGGCACAGCGTGTGGAGCACCACGTGCTTTGGCGGTGGCGCCATTGACCCGCTGTCCAAGCTGGAGGAGAAGGCACCCCTCTATGCAGCTCAAGGTATGCCACAACTTACCACAGTGCTATGGCCCATTCCTGAGTTGTCACTTTGCCAAAAGAAATATGTTGTCGGTGTATGAGCTTGGGCCACGACATTAGACATGTTTAATTAAGTCTCATTTGAGCGACAAGAAAACAACGAGCTACGTTGCCCAACTTCAGGCACGTGCAGCAGTCACAAAGGTACCTTTGGCAGACTTTGAATCTCCCTATGCTCGTGAAGTAAAAACAAGTGATTGCAACTCTGCCAAGGATACTTTCACGTGCTTGAGGTTGGTGAATGTCGGTTGCTGTTTGTTGTTCAAGCGGGACTAAGACATTAGAGGACAACTCTAACCAAGAATCATCTCTCTGGGTTCACGTAAATTGCATGTCATGCCAAAAGCCGCTGCCTACATTTGAAGTACACAATAGCCATGGTAGTTTTCGTGCACAGTTTCGTAGCCACCTATTTCAGCAATAACCAAACTTCTTTTATTTTTTATTATTATTATTTTGTAGCATGCAGGAGCAAATTTTGAGGCATTGAGTGCCTAAGAAAAAAGTGAATAAAAAGAGCCGCCGTTTTAGCAAGGCTCTTTACACAATACTTTCCAGGCACTGGCGTGACGGTGAGCCGGAGCGACAGCAGCACTTGCTGGGCAGTTCTCGTGGTGACCCCCATCATGCAGCGGGCCCAAGCACTGGACGTGGCAAAGGACATTGTCTTCATAGACTCTACGTCCTCTTGCGACACGACCAAGTGCACCGTCACGGTGGTGCTCGTGGCAACGATGGCTGGCGCCGTCCCCGTCGCAGTGCTAGTCCACAACGAGCAGAGCACCGAGGGGTACTCGACTGCGTTCAAGCTCCTCCGTGACACCCACCCACTTTGCTTTGGGGGCCAGTCGGTAAGTAGGAGAGAAAGATAAACTATAGCATTCTGTATTTAGTACACACTTAGCAAAAGCTAAAGGACATGGCAGCTTCATGTTTCAAGCTTCATTTTTGTTGTTATCGCCGAGCAGTGAACATACTAACAAAAAACATGGCTCTGTGGCATGAGTGCAAGCGGCAAAGCCTAGGTTGGGAACAAGAGAATGGAAGGAAATGTTGCAGTACAGGAAAATGCTGGCAGCGCCAAAGTGAAAAATGTCAGTTCCCGTAAATTGGTATTTTGGGCATAAGTAACCATCACCAGCCGTACATCTCGAGCAAGTGTAAAAGAATTCCCAGGGGCATTTAATAAGCACGATTGTCCAGTTGTTAGTGTTGTGTCTCATGGTCGGCCACATATGTATTATCGTTTCTCAGGCACCGAACGTGGTGATGACTGACAACTCCAGTGCGGAGAAGGCTGCGGTGCAGGAGACGTGGCCCACAGCGAGGCAGCTTCTCTGCCATTTCCACGTCGCACAGGCGGAGTGGCGCTGGCTGACGGCAGCTCGCAACCGCGTCGACAAGGACCAGAGGCGTCAATTGATGTCGCTCTTCCAGGAGGCAAGTTTTGTAACGGGGGCACTTGCGCAACATTCTAGGGTTCCGAGGCGTGCATTGACGTGAGGAAGAAGGTGCTATCGGGTCTAGCAACACACCTCAACTTCGGTTGCGCCAGCAGAGTGGCATTTTCATTTTAATGTGTCTGTGGGAGTCTGGCAGGTGGTGGCCGGATCTCCATTAGAGGATTCTCAGGTGCAATGACCGACCGCAGGTGATGTACGCCGACAGTGAAGAGAAGCTGGAAGCTGCAACTGCCCAGCTGAAGCTTCAACCGCACCAGGCCTTCGTGGCACGGGTGGAGGCCTTCCTTGGGAGACGGGAGGAGTGGGTGCTGCTCTTCCGTGCCAACATCACTACACGGGGGCACAACACCAACAACTTCGCTGAGGCCACCATCCGTGTCCTGAAGGACATGGTCCTCAACAGGACGGAGGCCTTCAACGCGGTGGCACTGGTGGATGCGGTGGCCGTGGTGTGGGAGCGGTACTTCGAAAGCCGCATCCTCCGCCATGCCCACAGCCGTGTCGCCAGTCACCAGCTGGCATACAAGCGGCTGCTCAGCAGGATGCCACAAGGTGCAGCAGACAGCATCAGACCTATGGGCGACAACGTCTATGCGGTGCCCAGTGCCACCCACCACGGCGTGGTGTACGAAGTGTCTGCAGGCTTCGGAGCGTGCAGCTGCCCAGTGGGAAAACAAGGGGCGTTTTGTAAACATCAGGCCCTTGTGCACGAGACCTTTGGAGGGTTGTTTCCCAACGCCCCCCCCCCCCCCCTTTGAGCACGGGGGACCGTCACCGACTGGGCAAGTTGGCCTTGGGAGACAAGTGTCCGGCGCAAGAATTTTTCATGCCTTTCCGTGAAGGGAAGCAGTCGTCAAAAGAGCCAGACGTGGCCAGCTGCACCGCCCAGGCCTCGGAAGGCCAGCACGCTGCCGAAGCCAGCGACATGCCAGAAGCCCCCCAGCCCTCCACTTCAGCTCTGGCATCACCGGCTGTGCAAGGATCTGACCAGGCTCAGATCGCCCAAGTATGTGCGCCCTTTCATGTTCGTGCTCACTCCAGTTCCTTTTTTCGGTGATCTGAATACACAGGCAGAGACTGAAAAAACTTTCTGCCGGTCACCGGTAGTAAACTTCTAGAACACAAACACTTCTTACAGGTCATACTAGGAGGTGCACAAGTGCAGTGCCTAGAATTTCAGGTGGTACATATTTCCTGGCTGTTGCCAGCCACGCATTCATGTTTGCTGTACCAAATGAAAACTGATGATTGTTGCATAATTGTTTCGTTTCTACAGGGTGTTTGGCCCAGTCTAAAATGTGAATGCAACTTAGCAGATGAGTGAAGCTCAGAGAGCCCGCTTTCACTGTTTTAGCATGGGTATATATGCCGAGGCGCTCCAGGTATTGCTGCGGTCAATCTTGATGTCAGGCATATGGGTATGGCTGGCCTGGTGTGTTGCTCACTGGTCTACAAATGGCAGGACTCATTTCCTAAGTGACAGCAATATCTGGCCAGAATCGCAGTCGTGCAACTTTACTGCAACGTCAAGCAAGTGTGCTTGCAAAACGCGCATGTGTACCTATTGAAAAAAAAAGAAAAAGAAACAAAGGAGTTTTTAGTGGTTGTTTGTAGCCTCAAAGTCTCAACCTTCACCACAACATGGGTGTTGACAACAATGCCGTGGGCTTCCTGCAAGTTCAAACTATAGTTTGTTTCACATTCTGAGGGAGCGAAGCTGGAGCTAAGAGCACAAACATTTTACCCTAAAAAGAGCTTGCACTGCACAAGCGTGCATGCCTTGCAGGGGTGCCAAAAGCTTGGAGCTCGGCCTTCCTTGTAGCTCCTGCTATTCTCGCACTTAAAGTGAGACAGAGTACGGACAGGAAGGAGGTAACTTGCTCACCTGCTTGCCTCAACGCTTTCTGTACAGGCACGAGAACAAGTGTACCAACGTCTGGAATCGAGCTTGCGGCGCCTGCATGCCCTGAACGAGGACAGTGCAACTTACCTCGAGATCCTGCAGGGTCTGCGGGACGAGCTGGACCGTGTGCCCAATGGCAACGACGCCACCGGCCTCATGTTGAGCCTCAAGGCGACTGCGGCGGGACGAAGGCGTCGGGGACGCCAGATCCGGGTGAAGCCTACAAGCCTTGCCCGACGTAGGCCAGGGCTGACGAGGGGCTCAAAAAGGGTGCCAGCTGGACGCCCACCAAGTGACAAGCCTGCCAAGAGGCCAAGAAAGAGGCCCCATTCCCTGCAGAGGAATGTGCAGGACAATGTGCCCAGTGCGAGACTGCACTAAAGGCCTCGACAGCTGCCGGCCTTCTTGAGACCCATGTCAGGTAGGTTTCACTCAGTTGCGGACCCAGGCCTAGAAATACCACTGTGTTAACGTCAATTGAGCTCACAGATGAGTGGCAATCTGCAACCGTGAGCACCTTCTTTGCCTGCAGGGTTACAGCGTCCACATTGGACGAGCGATCGGCTCATGGGACTGGGCCGAGACACACAACTCTTCAAGGGCACGCTGCTGAGGGGGATCGGCGGCCGAGCGTGTTGCTGCGCCGCAGCTCGGAGCACGTGAAGCAGGAAGCTTGGACCGCAGAACCCAGGCGTTCGAGGTTCAATTGCCATCCCTGTTCGCTTCAATCTGGACGAGCATCGTACCGGCGTGCGGTCACGTATCGCTACTGTGTGACGCACGTTAAAGGCCCCAGGCCGGCAGTCATAGTGCAGCCGGCGAAATTTCTCATCGATGGTGTAAACCAGTGTCGCCGAATTCGAGAGGCAGACCGACCATACGCTTTGTAAAAACGGACACAACGTTTGGTTTCGGGCACTGCCGGCATACCTAGTCTTGCCCAGGGGGGGTGTGTGTGGTAGTCAGTGATTTTAGTGTAGCTGAATCGGTGTTGGCAACTGTCCCCTGTAAAGCAGTCCTTGCTAAGGACGTGAACGACAGCTTCACTCTGGTGGGTCTGCAACGACGAAACGAGCCATCTGTGAGAATAGCGTGGGCTTCCACGGTAACAGTTTTTCCTATACTTTTTTTTTTTTTGCCACTGTGAACAGCCCTCTTTTTGTCGCGACTTGACTCTGGTTGACTGTCCGGTTGGACCCTTTGGGCTTTACGTTTCTTGTACCCCCAGATTTCTTATCTGACGTGGGAGTCTGCTAATCTCCCATGCGTTATGCACTTATTTTGAAATCTCATTCATTTTAGACCTGACTGCATTGTCCAACACATTTCAAATCGGAGACGTGTGGAAGAGGTTTATTCACTAACGCATGCTGGGGTTAAATGCGTTTTATTAACGAGTTTCGGTTGAAAGAACCGTGAAGCGAACTGGAAGCTGCGACGTTTGTTGAGAGTGTCTGATCTATTTCCAAAGGTCGTCTGTTCACCAGGAGAGCGACAGTGATCCACAATGGGTCCCCTTCAGCGACGCTGCTCACTGCAAAGTGGTCTCCATGTGTCTCACCTTGCGCAACTGTCTACCGACGGGTGCGACTTGACGAGCGTTCCTGTGACTTGCGCTGAACTTTGTGATTGAAACGCGCTTCTTCGAGGTGTCCCTTGTGTAAAAATTTGCACGCGACTTTAGCGTGCTTGCATTCAACAGGTGAACGGATACCTGCGCAACGAAAAAACAGGGTTTCTTTCATGACTTCGCCCCCTTGTGGTGGCAGTGGAACTGTGTACCTTACCTCCTTGTTTCTGGATCTGGAGTTGCTGGCTGGCAGCAGAGTCTGTTGCCAATGCGAGAGTGTTGGTGCAGTCGGAGGTTATGTTCCCTTCTACTAGCAAACATTGCTGAAGGTGGGAAGCCTTGATGCCACAAATGAATCGGTCCCTCAGCATCACTTGGAGCGGTAGCACAGTGGAGAATTTTCTCGCTGGGGCTTGCGGGGCATGTCGAGTCTCTCGTGATGAACTGGCATTTGACACGGGCGGGGCTGTCGTGACTGTCGTCGGGGTGGGTGTGGTCAGCGTGGCCGTCACTGTGCTGAAGTTGCAGTCAGCAGCGATTTTTCGCAGTGCGGCCACATACTCGGAGATGGAACCTGTCGGCGTTTGGTTTGTTCCGTTGATAGAATTTGAACCGACTGAGCAGTTTTACCGGCTCGGGGTCATAGTGCCTCAAAAACTCAACCTCTGAAAGCTGTTTGGGTGCGAGCAGGGCTCATACAGTGTCGTAGGTTGATTAACTGCAGGATATCAGGAGAACGGCTCGCTTCTTTGCGGAGCTTGTGATGTTCTTAGCCTCGGAAGTAAAATTCGAGGCGTTCCGACCACTAACTGCAGTTCCCACCAAGGGAAAACGTTAGACTCCACCCGTGATGAGCGGAGTCGTCCATCCTCAGGGGTCCAGAAACTTCCTCGTCGTTATTTGAATTTAAATGCGTTTCATTAATGAGTTCCGGTTGAAATAACGGCGCAGCGGACTGGACGTTGCGACATTCATTGAGAGAGTTCTATCTATGTTCGCCGTTTCCTGCTGCGAACAACAGTTGATTCGAGCGAGCGAAGGGGGCAGAGGGAGCGTCGTCACTTGGACTTTGCACGGTGTTCTTACAAGGTGTTGCTGCCGGATAGGACATTCAACATCGTTTACAATTGGTACTTGCAGTGAAGGTTTTAAAGTTTGACCAGCTGACTCAGCGTACAGAGCGAAAGACACTTGGACTCATGAGAAATGCTGTCAGTGCGGTGACGCGTCACCGTGATCTAAAGATGGCTCATTCAGAGTGGGTTTGAAATTACAATAACACTTCCTGGATGCCCAATTCCCAGCAATGCTGGCTAGATTGACAGATTTCTGGCACCTTGTCGACCTCAGCGCCACACCATGGTCACATACCAAGCCCTTCCATAGCGTTACGGAGAAGTTTCATGATTAAGAGCGTATTAAAAGGACTGTGCTAAAAGTTATGTCAACATTTGCTCTGCTGTTGGCAGTGGGGGTGACTCCCGTTTCAAGATTCGATTAATGATGCGTTTATAACCTCCACATAGCCGGATCATCCCGTTCTACCTCCCCACGAGTGCAGCTGGCGTAGCCCATGCAGACTTCTGCACTGGGGGCAAAATTCCTTGTGTCCAGAGTTGCGTGATGTTTGGCTCAAGTGCCAAAAAAACAAATTGAGGCTTGTGCTATTTGAGTATGAAGTTTGGATTTAGTGCGAAAGTGCGGAGCTTATTGAACACTTGGAATCGGAATGAGCAATGGTGGCTCGCACTACTTTCCCTTTAACCGCGTGGAAAAATTGACACTTCCCAGAACCACAAACTTGCGTTGTGAATACGTTCGGAAAGCGGTTTACGTTTAAGTCTCTGCAGCCGTCCCACGATGACACATTCTCTTTAGAACAATTACGGACTAAGCAGTTCTAGTGTCTACTTCTATGCAGATCGGAATATCATTTAGTCGAACTTCAACAATTTCCGCCCCGGTTCGATGAAGTTGAGGCTCTGCCTTTGATCCGTCTTATTCCAGACGATGACTGGATCCTGCTTCTGGAGCGTGGTGCTTGGATTTGGCCAACTACCGACGGCATGCACGTATCATGTGTCCCTTTCCGTCACAGAAATGGCATGTTCAAAATTGTAGCTACTTGCGTCGTGCACAACATTTTGATGCCAACGTTTTCCAGCTGTACTTGGACATGTCTTCACTGCGCCGGGGTTGTGGCTTGGCATTGATGAACCGTTTGATGCCTTGTGTGGGTCGTGTTTGTCAATGTGGCGAACCTCTGCCACTTCTGGAGCCCGGAAGTCTGGGATCTCTCGTGTAAGGTTTGTGGCGTACTCCGCAGCAGTCACATGTTCTTGAGGCCTAGCAAAAGTGAGATCTGGCATGGCGAGGTGGTGTCGCTGAATGACTTCCTCGCATGCACCGTAAACCAACCGGCCGCAAAACATCTTGTACGAGAATGTCTACTCGCAGTGCTGAGCAATGTAGTCGGGCACAGACTTGCCTTCAGCACTTGTTGAGCGTGATTCGGTTACCAGTTACCAGCGTCCTTAGCCCTAAGGTTCTTTTTTTGTTAGCATCTCTAACGATACTTGAAAAGTGGAGAACAAAAAGATTGAAATACACAGAGGGTTCACATGCACGGCAGAAGACTGCACGCTTCATGTTGTCGTTCACGATCTCATCAGCCAGCAAGTAGAATTGGGTCCAGCTGCTCTCTAACGTGTTTTCATTCTTCTGTTGTTAATGTTCATTGCCACATGTTATGTACAAAGGCAAAGGCTACATCCATTTAAACTGTCTAGATTAATGAAAGGAAAAAGACAGCTGCTCGTTCGAACAGATACAATTGAATGTCTGCTCCATGTCCAGGATTGTTGGGTGTGATTTCGAATCCGACGCGAGTTTTCAGATCTCTGCTCATTTTGAAGCCGTGTTAGTCTCGGGCTTGCGTACACAAGTGTGATGTTTGATTCTCTTATAACATCCGACATGCTGCAAATTAAGTAAGAACAGAAGAGGTTTATTCATTGTTTACAATTGGTGTTTACAGCGGAAGCATAACAAGTTCAGGCTGTTTCACACCTGCCACCGCTTACCACAGGAATGGCACGAAACCGGTTTTAAGTCTCTTGTGACTGTGCGACTGGTCAGCCACTCCGGTCGTAAGCAGTTACAAGTGTGTGAACCAGCTTTTACATGAATAAGCTAAGTAGCTTCCAAAGTTACAACTTTCATGTGCCTCGTACATTTCAGGCGACATGCCCGTTTGCTTTATCCTAGTTCTTGGGAGAAACTATGATTTGAATTCGTCACCTTCTTTTAATGTTTATATATACTGTTGTTTTTCCGTGTGAACTTGCCATTTTGCTTTATAGCTCATGGCCATACTGTTCCAACATCTTCACACTGTTCATTTTTGCATGTATGTACCTCATATAAGAACCTTTGTTGTTTCAAAGGGACTGAGGAAATAACATTCTTTGAAACCAGCACTGCAGTGGAATGATATATTTAATGTGGTAAATAAAAACATCGCGAGTTCAAAGTATGCACTTTTGTTGTTGTTTTTTCTCTTCATATAGTTCCACTGGGCATGCATATCGTCATCTGCGTACCTCCACCACGAAATTCTCTCCAATGGCACGAGTGTTTCTAACAGTACTAAGCTGATCCCTTTACGACTTTCCGAATTGCAGTTACATAGCCACATTCATTGTGGGTCGGGAGAGCCGCGGCGCCACTGGAAGGCAAGCACGAACACCTGCGTCGTCGCGAGTAACGGTGATGCGATGACAGCGTACAGGCGAAATAAAAATACTGGCGATACTTCAAATTGAGCTTGCGAGTCAGCGTAAGCGTTCGTGACGACGGAGCATATTTAGGAGCACATTTTCGTATCAAAAAAGGCAAGCGTTCATGCACGACATGGTTCACATCCACCGCGTCGGCGACAAACCTGCTCAGCAAGAATAAAGTCTACACCAGCGGCGACATCGAGAGAAGGCTCGACTTCGGAAACCAGCGGTACATAGCCACATTCATTTTGGGTCGGGAGAGCCGCGGCGCCGCTGGAAGGCAAGCACGAAGACCTGCGTCGTCGCGAGTAACGGTGATGCGATGACAGCGTACAGGCGAAATGGCGATACTTCAAATTGAGCTTGTGGGTCAGCGTAAGCGTTCGTGACGACGGCGCATATATTTAGGAGCACATTTTCGAATCAAAAAAGGCAAGCGTTCGTGCACGACATGGTTCACATCCACCGCGTCGGCGACAAACCTGCTCAGCAAGAATAAAGTCTACACCAGCGGCGACATCGAGAGAAGACTCGACTTCGGATTCGGAAACCAGCGGTACGCGTTGGTAGTAAGCGACGAGTTGGGGAACGCTAAGGAGAAAAGTACTTGCACCTTTGACGCACTCCTGGGGGGCTATGTTCGACAAATGTTTCGTTTCTCCTAAAAAGAAACGGAAGTGACGTAAGTGACGACATCGCGTCTGATTGGTTAGAGGCTCAAATGACGAAAGTTTCCTCTTCCGTCATTTGAGCCTCTAACCATTCAGACGCGATATCGCCCCTTCCGTCACTTCCGTTTCTTTTTAGGAGAAACGAAACATTTGTCGAACATAGCCCCCCTGAAGCACGATGTGAGACGTCACATACTGCGGGCGTCGCATAGTTGCGTTACTAAGTGCTCAGTCCCTCGCGGCACCGCGTTCGCAGCGTCTCAGCCGCGACTGCGCCGACCGCGCCGACCGCGTAGGCTTCGCGTTTCAAGCGTCTCGGACTTCAGCCGCCACTGCACCGACCGCGTAGGCCTCAAGTTTCAGGCGGCGGCCGCCATGTTTGCCTTGCCAATGCAGCGCGAGTGAAGTCATGTCACGTGACATTTCACAAACCAATAAAACAACTGGTTTTAATTTAACCGGAAGTGAGGTCACGTCACGTGACATTTTACAAAGCAAAGAAACAACTGGTTTCGATTTGAAGCGGAAGTGACGTCATGTCACGTGACATAACGGAATTTACTACCGGAAGTGACGTCATGTCACGTGACAAGGGGGCGTGGCCAGGTGCTGTACGGGATATGGTTTGCTTATACGCGGCCGGCGTTGGTTTTGAGGCAGAATAGGGCATAACGGCCGAGAACTGCATTAAGGCCGATAGCCTTGGAATGGGCTGGGGTGGATACTTCCTCGGGGGTTGCGTTGTGGTTGACGACCGTATTGACACCATATTTGAGAGATGGCGCCACATATTTATTTTATTTGCCAGTGCACATTGCATCTCTCGGTGACGGCAAATACTGCGTTTTTGGTTTTATTGCTTCATCCTTTACGGTTAATGAAGCAAGTAGTAGTCTGACCGTTTCGACTAGATTTTCTTTTTTGCTGCACTCAGTGACAACATTATTTGGCAAAGGGCAAAGGCTATACCCCCGTGAGCCAATTAGAGACGGAACGAAGCAAGAAGACACTTCTCCAAGACAAGAATGCACTCCGATGGTGAGTTTCCCATGTTCTGACATTCTGGCTGACTGGCACTGCAGTAAGTTTTGCTGTTTGTCAAGGTATGCTGACTTTGCTTTCACGGCGGCCATCTTGAGTGGCAGCTTTGTACGTTTTATATTTAGCAACTCATAACTAAGTGCACAACAGTTGTTTTGCAAGCTATTTTGTAGCAAAGATGGGTAAATTATGACAAAACGCAGTTGTCACAGCAAATATATTGCTTACATTCAAACGCCCAATACCTTCACCAAAAATAAAGAAAAAAAAGATTCATGCCGAAACTGGTGTTTGGCTACGTTGATTCTTGACCAGATACGTTAGCATTCATTTCATCGAACGCCGTTTCATCGAAGCTGTTTAATCGAAGCCGTTTCATCGAACGCCGTTTCATTGAATCCCTTTGAAGCAAATGTTGAAAGTTCTATGTGGCCATCGATTTCTTTTAATGGCTGGAAATAATACAGCTGACTCCACCGAAATTCCCTGGCCTTGCTTTGATTACTTGACCAAACGGTTGCCAGGTGCGAGGCAGCGCCGCAACTTCAGCTATACAATAATGACAAGGCGTGATATTTTCTATGCTTCCCTGGTTGCAAAGCTTAATATTTTTTTCTGGGTCCGAGTCGATGAAGGTTTCAATATCGCATTCAAGTATTAAGTTTTCCCAGTGTCACTTTCAGTTACCGATATGACAACTTATGGCCACTGCTGACCTAGGCGGTCTTCCCGTGACAAAGTACCCTCCTGTCAATTGATCTCATAATATAATTTCAGCGAACCTTCCGGATGAACCACAAGTTCGTCGTTGACGTCACCTATCTAATCTGCGAAGAGACCTTGGCGAATGACGAGGCTGAAAATATGTTAAGCTTAAAATTGAAGTCTGAGTTGTGACACAGAGAATGACGTTTCATCCGTCATGCTCGGTGTGGCGCGACCTATCGTATTTGGTGGCAACTAAAATCGTCAACCACAACACGACCCCCGAGAAGGCGGCCGCACCAGTCCATTCCAAGACTATCGGCCTTAATGCAGTTCTCGGCCCTTATGCCCTACTGGGCCTCAGAGCCACTCCCGGCCCTTCTGCCGCACTCAGCCCTAATGCACTGTCTGCCTTAGCGGGATGCTCCCGACGAGGAGAGTAGCCCATTGTGTTCCGTGCCCTCTCTCCCCTAACGCTGTTGGCAACGGAGGCTAGCCGGTCTATTGTGCTGTCACGCAGCTTCACCTTTTTCCCCGGCGTCCGCGCCAGCGGCCACCTGCGTTCGTGCCATCGAGCACGCCCCGTGATTGGCGCGGCCCTGCTAGAATAAAACGTCATCGTCTCCCCTACCAATCGTGTGTGTCCTGTGTCCCGTGACGTCAAGACCGCGCTAGCGGTCTTATTAGTTGTTCTTTGTCCAGAATTAACTGCTGGGCTAGTTGGTAAGGCATTATAGAGGACAAGAACGCAAAAGACACGGACAAGTGAAGAACAGGACAGGACATTTAGGACAAAGCGCTTTGTCCTGTCCTGTCCTGTTCTTCACGTGTCCGTGTCTTGTGCGCTCTTGTCCTCTATAGGGTCTATTCACTTGCTGAGTCATCACCCACAAACATGGCCGCCGAGCGATAAAGCGGAACTTTTATTCGTGAGCTTGGTGAAAAATAAAAGAAGGCAAAGCAAACTCGCCTATCGGCAAACCGCTATGGCCTTCGGCGGCCATGCTTGTGTGTAGTGACTAGACATTAAAAGGCGGTCTGACGTCATGTGAATAGACTCTATAAGAGCCCTTTGGACTCACGATGGGTCGGCCGCGTGCCGTTCGTTCGCAATAAGAGCGGGAGCGCAAAGAGCGGCCACGTACGCAGCAGAGCGAACGGCCTCGGAAACTCCGTGAAGCCGCTATCGCCTCGAGTTCCACTGCGTCGAGTGGTTCCGAATCCCTTGCGAAAGAAGAGCAGATAGCTCGCCTGGAACGCAGCCGAGAACAGAAGCGGCAATGTGACCGTCGCTGGCGGGCCAACGCCACGGACGACGATCGTGCCACGGAAGCCAAGCGCAAGCGCCA
Organism: Ixodes persulcatus; assembly: GCA_013358835.2. Taxonomy (NCBI): domain Eukaryota; kingdom Metazoa; phylum Arthropoda; class Arachnida; order Ixodida; family Ixodidae; genus Ixodes; species Ixodes persulcatus. The sequence goes on along the minus strand of JABSTQ010009815.1, from coordinate 218,201 downwards.
CGCCCGGCGACGACAGGACACCACGCCGGCTGAACAGTTTTTTTTTTGTTTTTGTTATAAATACTTCAATCCCACCATAGTACAGCTTCGCTGGTCTTCCATCTTCACCAGAGTAAAAAGGCTCAAAGATTTTTTTTTTACTTTTTATTTCTATGTTGTGTCCGCGTGACATTTTCTTTCCTTTCAAAGCAATAAGTCCCCTTTCGGCAGAGTAATTACCCCCTCCCCCCCCCCCCCCCCCCCTCAAAAAAAAGAAAAAAGAAGCAAGTTGTAAACTTGACTTTACTATTAGAGAGCCTTAGAATAGGGGACTCTTTGGGTACCCTGAGCAGCTCGGGCGATCCCAGATAGTGGAGTCTCCCCATTCTAAAACTCTTTGATACTTCACGCCTCGCAACGTGCAGGGTGACAAGCTGCAGTGAAAGGGCATTTTCCTGCCGACTATAATGCGTTTCACTTAGTCCAAACGCGGCCGTCGCTACGAAGCCAATGTAGCAGCTTCAAAAGGGCGTCGTCACGATGGTCTTTGTCTTTGTGCGGTTGCTATCCCCAGCGTAACCAATCATGCACAAAAAAAAAAGGCGCAGGATCGCCACGCATTCACTATGCGTCGCGAGTGGTTTAGACGGTACTAGAAAAGGCACGAAGGCGATGAGTGCCGTACGTGACGACGCACTTTTGGTGCTGCTCGATCGGCACCGTCGAATTCAATTGTCAGTTCCCTTAGCGAAAACCAAGCTTCTTCGAGTAAACTTGACTCCACTTTTAAAAAGCATGCTTTTTCCTCGCCTCAAGACCTACGCTTGTTGCCCTAAATGAGCCGATTTCTAAAGTGCTTCTAGCGTACTTCGAAGTAACATTTCGTCACACATTTACGACACATGAAGCATATGTATACTTTCTAGGTATGCTCCAAATCGTCTTTTAAGGCGTCTTAAAGGAGGTTTTTTGTAAGTATGTCTCGAAGCATTTTTTAATGCTTCCTAAGGCAATGATTTTTGGTATAGCTCGAAGCGTCATTATTCAGCTTCTGAAAGATATAAATTAAAGCGTCATACTAGTATTAAACAACATTTAAGGCAAAACCCCGAGACTGGAAAAAAACGAAGACCGAACAACGCACCAAGCCTCAAACGCAGATTTGTTTGAAACTTTGTGTCCTGTTTTCGTGCTTTGTTTTTGTCCATTATCGGAGGTTTGTCTCACATTTTGTTCAGTCATCAGCAGCTAGTTTGCGCCCTCACGTTTTGTTCGTTAATTCTAGTATTTTAGCGGAAGATCTCGAAGCTTAATTATAGGCTTCTTTAAAGTAGGAAATATTAGTATACTCTGATATACTCGCAAGCATATATGAGCACATTTAATTATCGGCAGAATTGCCCCCTGGCTCATCCTGCAGATCAGTTGCCTTAGGAGATATCACTTTTGTAATTACAATAATTTGTATGCTGACTCACCACTACTATACCTGCAAATTCAACGTTTTACTCTAAGAGCTTCAGATCGAAAATATGTGCCAAGATAATAACATAAAAATAACTGCAGTAAACGCATTTCATTAAAACTAAACGCCTAAACCATAAATCAACATTTTGCAGTTTTTCTTTCAGTTTAAATCAACATATCAAATAGCGAAAAAAACTAAAAAAAATCTTCCAACTATTTTCACTTACGACAAAGCAAACCATATATACATACGCAAAGCGGCAACATATACCGCTGTCAATTTAGTATCTGGACATCCGAAAACTAAAATTAATTTACATGAAGAACAATTGACGTGTCACTGACACATGCCGCGCCAATTTTCTTGATAAATGGCCTCCAAAAGTTAACGAGCAACAGTTTCACGGCTTCTCTCCAGAATCATTATCTGTTAAAGTCGCAGAACACAGCCACAAGTCTTGCAATGTATCGGTAAATGCGAGGCATGTTAATTTTTTAGTGATAGTGCTTGTTATGTGACTATTTTATATGTTTAACTAAGATAAACCAACAAACCCAGCACCGCATAGCATTACATTCTTTCAGTTTCTTGTGAATAGATGTCTCCACACTGCCAGGCTTTATAATGTACTTCTTCAGAGGTTCTTCTGGTACAGTGTAGATTGCCTTTGTGACTCACCCGCCACATCTGGAAAAGAAATTAAAAAAATTAACATTGCAATCTTGAGATGTTTTATCATTTCGAAAGAGCAACCTTCGCCAGAAGTACGGGCAAATATATTATTTTATTACACAAAAGCCCATCAGCATCTTTCTTCTTGTTCTTTAATGCTTATTGTATTCCTATTTAAATAACTTCACTGTCTATAACGTGCAGTGCAGTCGGAAAGGCGACTCTTACTCGTTTTGTATGGCATAGGGTGTTTTCTGGCAGGATGGAAACGTTTACGGCAGCCCACCTCTCCGTCTAGACTGCACTAAAAATGAGTATCACAAAGAAGCGATTGCCCGGCTGGAGAAAAGAGGACATAACGCTGAAGTGGCACGCAAAAAGAAAGGTTGGACCGGTTTGATATTACGTCTGTACTCCACTACCCTCCCTCTCAATATCTCTGCGACTCCACAGCACCGCGTATGGCTATTTACCCACTCCATCTGTCGGTCACTTGGGCTAATTTCTTTAGTGGCGAGGGTATGTCTGCAGCATATGAAGACGAGAAGTACCCCCGGACTTAAATTATAGGAGAGCTGAAGAGGTTACACAAATTCTATACTCCGTTTGACCTTATGATGTACGGTAGTGAACGCCACAAGCCACAAGAGCGAATTCACAACTCGAAGTGTGTTACGTGACCTCCCGGTTAGGCCGAGTGACGTGGGAAACGTGAAGTCGCCTGGTATGCAGGGAGCGTCCGATTGACTATAACTTATAGTATCCGTTGCAATTCATCGTACGGTGAAATGGATGTATAAAGAGGCTTGAGAAGGTTGAATGAGGCCGAGACTGTGTCATTATGCGCTGGTACATAAAAATTCCGCTTGCCACAGGCATGAATATTGACCGCGAGACAAATCGGTCCGGTACAGGTCTTTGCGCGAGGAAAACCTTTGCACTCCGCTGCAGCCAATCCGAACACGCGGGGAAATTGTATTTGTTTTGATTTCATAACCTTGCCGAGTCGCTAGAGTTCTAAACTAGTGTAAATGGCACTGTATTGTTGTATCAGCAAAAATAAGCATTGAGACTAAATTATCGGGCCCTTTCCGAAAAGCATCTGATCCAGAAAGACAGTGTATACAAATAAAGAGATGCGGAATAAAATTAGTGCAGAATTAGGCATGAGCAGAAAGTGCACACTGTCTCACGCTTACTCTTTGGTTTATTCCTGCATTCTCAAATGATAGTTCAGAGAGGATGTTGGCCATTTTCTTGGCAATGTGGGCTGTTAGCTATTATATACTGCGTAGCAGTGAACTGCTGATTGCAAGAGGGGGGCTACAAGACACGCTGTCATTGGACACCTGTCGCTTGCTCTCCTGTACCATGATAGTTCTAACGTACACTTCACACATGTTTCGTTGATATTGAAGCACATAAGACTCAGCACAAACAGATTAAATATGCGTGCGAGCAGGAAGTACCCTTATATTCGTCAAACTAAAATGCTGCGGTGTCAAGTCTCCTCGTATCCACGAGATACCGGAGTCACGTCAGCGGCGTTGTCTTTTTCCTTTGAGTGAATTTGGTCGGCGGCAAGAGCATTTTCCGCAATTGTGAATAAGCCATTAGGCAGCAACAAGGTCGCCTTCAACCTCTGTAAACTGCTTACTGAAATATGGATACATACATCATCCAAATGTTACCATTCTCTTTAATTGCTGCATCAGAGTACTTTACTCAGATGCAGCAACGGCAGCACTGCTTTTATGACCCATACGTCAAGTAACCCTACCCCAGTTTGACGAGGTATGTTATTGTGAACTTCTCTGTACTAAAAACAAGGTTCACATATGAAAAGAAACTTAATTGACACCAAACAATCCAAGAATTACAACTGTGGCTATCCAGCATGTGGAAGTTGAGCTGGGAAGCTACACAAGAGAAGCAAACAAAAGTGGTAAAACAAAAATGGTTGATGGTGGTGATGATGATCATGATTAAGAACTCCATGGCGCAAAATGCAACTGCGGCTAAATCGCGCCAAACCGGAAGAACAGAAGGAGTAAAATCTGTCGCGAACCTCTCCGCAAAATAGTGTTAGAGAAAGAGTCTAACAGCTTAACATCACCAATTGAAAATGGAGTCCTAATACACTGAAACGGTGTTACACTCAGTGTCTGAGATACCAACCATAGTAGATTCATTTCCCCGTTAACCCTATATTCATTGATGTAAGCAACAAGTACTAATTATGATTTTAACTAGAAATAAATATGCTTAACCAACGCCTCTATGCAAGTTTTACTATGCAACAGCGCTCCTAAAGCTCGTGATAAACGAAGCATCTCCGCAAAGCACAAAATGGGGCACGGTTGCGCCACCCAGCTGCAGCTAAACAAAGACAAAATAAAAGCAATGCAGAGCACATAAGCGTTTGGTCAGCTCTTTCAACTCTATCCTGCTTCAGTGGTGCCTCGAAGCAATGGCGGCTACGAACGTGAGACGCGATACCCAGGTTCAAATGAGCGGACTTCTAAGCAAAGTAGATAAGGTGATTATAAAATACATGCATTCCAGCGACACCAATGCCGCACCCTTGCAGCAGCTTCCGCATTCACCTTTGTATTAGCAACAATACTGGGGCTTCAGCAGCATTCGGAGGTCAGAATCAGTCAAAACTGCAGTGCCAACCCTGCCAACGTGCCCACCAAGCAGAAGAAACTAAATCCGAAAAAAAGAGTGAATGGAAACAGAGATGAAGCAAACGACGCTGAATATTGTCCTATTCTTATTGACTTTGGCGTTCATCTTGTCAGTGACCAGTACAGAAGGAAAATATATTACATAACTTCAACAAGCCCCATGAAAGCTGGCTAGATGTATATAAAACCTACTGATCATGAAGGCTTTCATGCACATTTTGAGCTATCAGAGACACCAGCATCACTACTGGAATTTGTGTGCAGTGATAGCAGCCAATTCCAGAATGATTGCCCTTGCCAATACATCTATCGCCTGCCTTTTCGAAATATGCGTGCCTGCCGTCGCTGCCGCCTGCCAAGCAGAGGGCAGCGACGATCACCACAGCCACCCTTGCTTACCCCGCACCACCATGAAGAAGCCACGTGGTCTTTTTGCCAGTTACTTTCCTGTATTACATTTTTGATTGACAGGCATATAAAGTAGAACTTATATAGGACACATTGGCTAAATAATTATAACCTGTCTCAATAGACCCTTCTCAAAAATGGATAATCTATAGCGGCGTTGAATCTGTGGGGGCACCGTACAGCTAATTCAATTAAGAAACCTAGTTTAAACACTAGAAAAGGATCCCCAAGGTTGCAGAAAGGAGCATCGCACGTGGCCAAATCCGGGTAGAGAAATAACAGCGCAAAGCACACTTAACAAAACCCATTCATTACTCAGAAGCGTTCAGTCAAGTATTGAGTGTACGAGGTATTTTTCAAGTCAGTTATTTCTAGTATGCTGATTCGCGCCAAAGGGTTACGTGATTGACATACCTTAATACCTTTCCCCAAGGTTACAATCAGTTGATACGAAATACATGTTACATGTTTTCTTTCCTTCATGCTTTTTTTTCTGTGCTTTCTCATTTGATGTAGATCACGTTCTCGTTCAATCCTTCGGTGTATAAAAGCTCCAGACTTTCCCTCCAAGATCGCAGTTGAAATCCTCTTCTGTAAACCTACACCATGACTGGAGTGAGTGCACAATTTTTATAATATTGGACCTTGAAACTCGTTTATCTACTTTTATAAGTATTTTTAATAGGTTAGGGCCGTTAGGCATTTCCGCATATGATTATTCTGTCTATCGCAAATAAGGACCAGTAGGCACTTGAACACGTGTTTAATTTGCTTGCTCACGTAACTAGGCTACATCAACTATTAATGCAGAAGCAGAATTTTTCATTTTTTTAAATGTGGTCGTTTGGCTAGAAAATTCTTGGCCTGGGTTAAAGAAAACGTGCTTTGATATCTCTCTAACGACGGTTGAGCGCGCAACTGATGGCGGTCTTTTTCACTACGGCATTTTGTGTGGAGCGGATTGAGTTCTCAACTCAAGAATTTAAGTTTTAGCTGAGCGAATATATTTTTTATTTGAAAGACACTTGAAGCTAACGCAATCAAACATAGATATCATTGAGGTCCTAATGGCAACATGTTTAGCTTAATTCTGATATTTTATTAAATATCTAACTAAACATTTTTACTAAGACCCAAATTTACGAAACATATGTCGCAGACATATCTGCTGCAATATAGCAGTCTGTCGCGCCTGCCTATAAAATAGGTTGATACAGATTTTGGCAATCACAACGTAGGTCTAACTTGCAAACACAGTTTGATGGAGATGACCGCTTGCTCACAAACACTTGTGGCATACATTTTACAGGTTACACACTGATACATTAATCGGTTAAAAGATACGGCTTGATGCAAAGTGGGACGCTTTGTTCTTTTATGACTCTGAGACATCTAAGTGCATGCTTGACTAAACGCCGTAATAAAATATATTATAGAACAGCAAATATATATTAATTTGACCACAAAGCAGATTTGAAATTTCGAGCTACGTTCTCTTTCAGAGTTTGCATTGACTACTAATATTTTGATTTTATGCTAACTGGAACATTCGCATTGACCAATATTTAAGCAAAACAAACTGTTTACTTAGCTGGCACCATCTTGCGTCATCAGTATAAAGTTCACATTATCCAGCTAATTAAAATGTGCACTAATATTTATTTATGCAGTTCCGTGCTTGTCTCCTCCTGGCTCTGGCCAGCGGCGCCATCGCTGGCTACGTCCAGGGCGGTCTCGGCTACGGCCACGGCCTCGGCTACTCTGGCCTCGGCTACTCTGGTCTCGGTTACTCCGGCCTTGGCTACTCCGGCCTTGGCTACTCTGGCCTTGGCTACTCCGGCCTCGGCTACGGCCATGGTCTTGGCTACGGCCACGCTGTTGGTCTTAGGAACGGCTACGGCTACTCTGGTCTGACCGGCTACAGTGTTGCTGCCCCAGCTAGCTACGCAGTTGCTGCCCCAGCCGTCGCTTCTTACCACGCCGCTCCAGTTGCCACCTATGCGACTGCTCCAGCTGTCACCAAGGTCGCTACCTACCAGACTGCTCCAGCTTTCGCCAGCTATGCTGCTGCCCCAGCTGCCACCTACGCTGCTGCTCCAGCCGTGACTAGGGTGTCCACCGTCCACGCTGCTCCAGCTGTTGCCACTTATGCCGCTGCTCCAGTTGCCACATATGCCGCTGCTCCAGCTGTCACCAAGGTCGCTACCTACCAGACTGCTCCAGCTTTCGCGAGCTATGCTGCTGCCCCAGTTGCCACCTACGCTGCTGCTCCAGCCGTGACTAGGGTGTCCACCGTCCACGCTGCTCCAGCTGTTGCCAGCTACCAGACCTACCACGCTGCCCCAGCTGTCGCCACTTATGCCGCTGCTCCAGTTGCCACCTATGCCGCTGCTCCAGCCGTGACTAGGGTATCCACCGTCCACGCTGCTCCAGCTGTCGCCAGCTACCAGACCTACCACGCCGCTCCAGCTGTGGCTTCCTTTGCCCACGCTGCTCCAGTCTACGGATATGGCGTTGGCTCCCTCGGCTACGGCGCCGGTCAATTTGGTTATGGACACGGGCTCGGTAGCTACGGTCTGAACTACGGGTACGGACTTGGCACCTATGGTGACTACACCACCCTCCTCCGCAAGAAGAAGTGTAAGTTTATGCAGACTTATTTTCATAACCTGATTGTTTTCATTGAGCATAGAGTCCTGATGATTGAATGTATTACCCCCTGTTTTACAGAAACTCCGCAAAGAAGAGTTACCATCGTAGACGTCAGCCACTAGGAATCTATGAAGAAGAGGACTGTTCGCTGCCAACTTTTGCTGTCGTAAAGAGAGCAATAAAAATAATGAAACTTGTCACTTTCACATCTTTCTTTCAAGCGTCGTATTGAACCATTTTAGATTAATACCTTGATGACACGAACTGAGATATAAAGGCAGTGATTTCTAATCCCGGACCTGTACTGAAGGAGAAGAATATGCTGCTCATGCTAGATTGTATGAAACAGGAACATCTGAATGCGGCAGGCAACCATTTCCTTCTTGAATTTGAAGTTTAGGTGTTCGCTTGCGTTAAAACAAAAATCGAATATCAACTCATTATTTTCCAAAATACCGTCCCGAAATCGCTGCTACAATTGTGAGATATTATGTACGACTCTGCTGTAGAGTACAGCAGGCAACACTGTTTAAAAAAAACTTATTTTCATTACTATGCCGACCATAGCAGAATTGTTCAAAATTTGACACGGAGACATAGGTGTGATCGGTAGAAACAGAGATATTTATTCCTAGCTCATTTGACGATCCTGGACCCCCAAATACTGCGGAGAACCTTCACTTCCAAGTTTGTTTGGTAGCTTGTATTGTCGCAGATGGAAAAGACTTGACGAGCGTAATCTTAGAATGAAGGTTTAATCGGTGAAATTGTGCCAGAAACAAAAGGAAAAACTATCTTCGAGAAAGCAGCAGCGAGAGTCAACGGCGGCCGCAGCGAGCGACGGAGCGTCGGCGTCACAGCTAGCTAGCCGCAAGAGTGAATGAATCGGCAAGACCGCCCTTGACTCCTTCTCTATTATTCTCGGTATCTCGAAGATTCGACCTACAATGTTCGGGAGTGAGCAAGGGCGAGACTGACTGGGCAAGGTCCTTCCGGCCTCCTTAACTTTTACGCTCGGAGTAACAATAAAAACGAAACTTCTAGATGTACGGAGAAGCATTTCTGCTCGGTCATACACGCGGCACTATCTCGTGTACACTTAGTGCATCTGGTAATGGGAATAGCGTGATAGGTGAGGCCGGCAGTTCTCGCAAATTATGATATTTGTTGTTGTTGTTTTTTTGTACAGGTTGATGAAGCCGACATAATATGTTAGGCCGATTTTGAATATATTTGCACTACGGTACGTGTAATTCGGTTTTTCGAATCTATGTCAGTGCACTTAAGGACATCCAATCTGTAGGTGTTCGGCTTGTCGTGAGGGAATACGATCACATTCTACATCGTATGATTAACGTATGATGAACATATGATAACGAGACAAAAATGCATGTATGCCTGTCGTTTAAGCTAGGGCTATAAGCTCAAACTGTGTAATCATGCGCATTTTATTGTTCAATTTGCATGTTTATCCAAAAATCTGTCAAATATCCCACACGTATCACCGATATTTGTAACATTTATTCGTGCAAAACAAGTTACGGAGAAGAAATAATGAAACGTCAACTTCCAGAATCGTTGACTAAAACATTGAATTTACGACTTAAAAAAAAAAAAAGATTTGAGGTTATTCCTTTTGGTGTGATTATGTTTATATAAAAATCACTGGGTTTGCATTTTGGAATTTATAGTTACTATTTGAGTTGTTTAATTGCGCTCTACATATTTTTTTCTGTTCAAATGTGTTGCACATTGATGTTCTTAATTTTAGTTTTTAACCAGAGTGTTTTTGCGCAAGGTACATAGCATACTGTTTTCTTTCGTGTCCTTTAATTGCACAATTTCTAGGTAGGAAGGAGCTTGTCATGTTGATTTTCCAACTTTTACCCAACCTTTTCTAGCGCTTTGATGGGGAAAAATAGACACTATTAGTTTTACTGGGTTTGTCTGAATAAGTGCCGTCTCCGCCTTATTTTTCTTTTAATTTATCATACCTATACTGGAAGTTGCGCTTTATTGTATTAATCGCTACATTCTGTGTCTCCATAAGTCGGTCATCCTTTAACGGTTCACCCATATGCCTCCGAGATATACATTCTTTTTACGAACCATCTGTTAATGGCACTTGCTACCGTCAGAAAGGGTATTCCGCGAAAACGCGGATGTTTTTAATGCCTACTGAAAAACGGCAATTCAATTCCGACTGTAGCAGTGAAAAACGACACCTCAATTCCCAATGGCTGATCGAAATGGCACATTAATCCCCATTGGCTACAAAGCGGACGGGCCTCAGAAATAAAACACAAAGAAACGCTCAGCAACGCAGCTGCCTCGTCACGGAAGCCGGCGGGGCGCTCAAGGTCGAAGCGAACGCGCCTCAGAAATGAAACACAAAGAAAAGCACAGCAACGCAGATGCATCGTCACGGAAACCGTGAAGCCGACGCGGGCGCCTCGCCTGCTCAGCGGGGAAGCGTGATGCAGACTTGTGCCTATCTCAAAGACTCTACTCAAGATATTGCATTTCAAATACTTTTTGATCTTGGTATCTTGCAAATAACTTTTGATCGAGAGTATTTGATACTCTATTTTAACTACATTTCTGAGTATCTTGTACTCAATATCTCAAATACATTTTTGACATTTCGCTATTTTCCGAGTTTTTCGGTATGAAGTGGCGTGGGCGTGGCACGAGCAAACGTGATCATTCTTTCCAGCAAACAAGTCCTGTTGCTAGCTCCGATTAGCTACGGTGACTTTGATTGAGCTCGTGAAACAAGCATCGCTTTTTGCGGATTGTGACTCATATTTCAGGCCAAAGTTTGTACAATGAAGGTTTTCCCCTCGCCTTCCCAAAGGCGCCTTTTGTTTCCTAGAGTTTCCCCCGAAAGATCCTCAAACAAAGGGGGTGGTTTTACGTAAGTAAAGATTGTCACACTGAGGCGCAACGCAGACCGGAAAACGGCCTACGACAACAATGCAGACTTAAGTGTCAAGAAAATAAGAAATAAAAAAAAATGAGAAGTGGACACACAAAAAATAAATTTTTGTTTTGCTTGTTTTATATTTAACCCCGCTACGGCAAAACATAGAGGTTTTTTTTCTTTTTGTTGTTTATTTTCTTTTTGTCGTCAGTCCGTCCCTTATTTCTCTTGCGAACACTGTCTGTAAGCGAACATTGATAAGCAGAGAACAAGACAGGAAACGAACTAAAAGCTGGATGACTTCTCAAAATTCCAGCAAAGCGTCCCCCAACCTTGAGTGCCTTTCTGAACGCAACCTACTTGAAGAGGGAGCGGCCACTGCCATGGCTATTATGTGGGTTCTCTTTGTTGTCCTTTTACTCATATCCGTATCCCAAGTTCGTTTATAGTGAACTCTCCATATTGGAAATATGGATTGTAGTTAAAGCGATGGTGAACCAAAATTTGGATTTAAAAAAAAAACAATGCAGGAGATATAGGCGGGACGCTACAATCCATATAACAATACTCCTAAGGCGATATCTCGAATGAACGGCCGTATTTATGGAAAAAGAGGTCGAGATTGAACCAGGCCGACGAGGCGCGTGACGTAGATATATCTCGTTTCCTCCTCTCTTCGCTTCGCTCCCTCAAGGCGGCGAGGCGGAGAAGACGCGAGGCCGTTCCCTCTCCTTCTCAGAGAAACATGACGTGAACATTTCTGTCACATGCGCCTCGTTTTCTTTTTTTTTTTTTTTGAAAATACGGTCATCCGTTTGAGATATCGCTGCATGAGTGATGTTTTGGTGTCTGTAGCATCCCGATGCGCGCTTTTGCCGTGTGTTTTGTGGAATCCAGATTTCGGTGCAGCATCCCTTTAAACGATGCGTCTAAGGTGCGCCGCAGGACGTGATATTCAGCGATGTCACTATAGCTAAAGCGACCTCTTTATTTCCGTCCCGAAAAATGTTTTGTAACATGTATCAGTGATATTGCCACGCGCGTTGCCGAGGGAGCGCGTGGCCGAATGGTTACCGCGCTCGGCACTAGCGCGGAGCCTCCAGGTTCTATTCCAGGGAGCGGACTCCTCTTTTGTTTATTCTTTCAACTTGACATTCTCGTAAGTTCGAGAACCTTGTCGTGTGATCGAGTTACAAATCCTCTACGCACCGAACGTTTTACGCCGAATGTTCCAGAAACAAACGCGGGTACAAAAGGTGCTCCGCATGGCGGTCCGGAGTCAGTCTCGCCCCAGCGCTCGATCTTGTTGTTTCGCCGACATCGACGCCTGCGACGCTAGCCTTTCTCTATTTTGTTTTGGGCGTAAGTTCGCCCCATTAAACGTTTAGTTTCTTCAGTTATTCACCTGCCTCATCATTTGTCATTCGTGACATTATCCTGCTCCTTATAGTTGAACTGCATAAAATAGCCCTACGATGATTTTTTTTTTTTGCCGTTTTGTGTTGTTACGTGCTAATAAACCATTCTGGTAAACCAGATTTGTGCAACTGTATAATTTTTGTTGTCACTGACGTCGATACAAATTACGCAATGCGTAAGTATCTTCGAAAGTAATTAAATTACATTTCTAGGTATTTGTACTCTACTCAAGATACTTTACAGTGAAAGTAATTTGAGTAGTATCTTAAATACTTTATGAAGCAGGTATTTAGTAACTTAACTTACATACTTTTATCGAGTATTTTGTCCAACACTGGCGTGATGAGACCGCCGGAGCATCGTATGAATAAGGAAGACGTGGCGCGCTGCTTGTAGGAATGCGCTGCGTGTAGGAATGCTTTCACATTCCTACACGTAAGCAGTCTTAAGTGCTTCGCTAAAACTTTATTATCCCTCATTCCTTGCAGCTTGCTGAGTGAAAAGCTGCAATGAGAAGGCAAATTCCCACCGACTATACCCGTTTCACTTTCAATCAAGCTGTGGCGCCCGTTGTCTTTGTGCGTTTGTTGTCACCGGCGTGACCAATCATGCACAGAGAAAAGGGGGCAGGATTGCGACGCATTCATTTTGCCAGATTGCTTTGGCTGCTGATAGAAAATGCACAAAGGCGATGAGTAGTGCCTCGTAGATGCACTCTTGGTGCTACACGATTGGCTGCATCGCATTGTAGCGTCGGTACGGTCGAAGTGAAAGTGACAAGGAATACTTCAGAGCCGCAGCCTAAAAAAACACAACATGACTGAAACATTGTCGACGTGACTATGGCAGCCGAAAGTTGCCAACCGCAACGAAACCGCATAGTTTTTAAAGATTGCCGTGTGTGAAGGAATCTGCTATTACAAACATATAGGATAAAAAAATTGTTGGAACACAACAACGGATACAGAAGAACCAAACAGTGTCCATTCCAATTATGTCTAAGAAGGCGAAAATTATACTACCCAGTGATTTTATAACTCTAGGTCAAACTGAAAATAGAACTTCAGCTGCTAGCATATTCTTTATTGAATCCTTGTGATAAATAATAAGCAAAATACCTACGTTTATTTTAATACATCGCTGTTTGATGCCGACTTACCAAGACACCTTAAAGGTGCGAATAAAAAACAGTCTACGTGTATAACCTTCACAAACAAGCAGCTCTCCAACTATAGTCCAATGTCGATAACGCCCGAGTGCTGCAAGCTGCTCGAATCTTTAATTCAGAAACGTATCACTAGTTTTCTGGACCAGCATCTTATAGTGAAACTGCACCAAGATCGGTTTCAAAAGTGCAACCCATCTACAGACCAAATTGCTATTTATCTTTCGCGCCCTTTCTCTCGCCTTAATCGCAGCAAACCACATAATGTTATATTTTTAGGTTTTTATTAGTATTTTTGGTGCTACAGTGATGTCTCGTTAATATGGACACTTCCCTTCCCCCTAAACATTATCCATAATGTGATTTGTTCATATTAACGAGACAAAAATGCATGCATTTTCCCAGTTTTCACCCGAGAATGATGTTCATACAGCAGGGTATCCAAATTTACGGGGTTCATATTAACGAGACATAACTGTACCTCATGTAGTAAGCTCTTACAAAATCTTGAAGCTATCATAAAAGTAGTAAAATTCACAGCATGTGGGGTCTTTTTTTTTTTTTCAAATAAGTGCAACATCACGTCCCGGTACCCCGAAAGTACGGTGTTACAGACTATTTCTACTCTTCTTTATGAACATTATATATATAATATGATCATTAACATCAAATTGTTTCAAGATTGCGTACACTATGAAGTTACTGTGTGTTACGATATCTCTTGAGCATGTTTTATTTTATCTGCAATCTCGTGGATTTCTACCAACCCGAGTCACTTTCACTGGAAGTGACTCAGTTTACGGCTCACTTCGCTATGTTTTTAACCTTATGAAGTTTTCGGTTCACTTCACTGTGTTGTTTAACCTGTCAGGGATCTTCCCTAGGAAGCTTATGGCGAATTCCATTGGTCGTTTCCGAGCGCGTCGGGATCACTACACCAGATTCGTGATGGAGCACGCGATACCAACGGAGTCGCTCCGCCTGCGGATCCCCAGTGGAACATGACCACGCTTTCGAGATCGACGAATGCCGTCAGGTCATTTACCGTCCAGAGAATCTCCTTCATGCGGTCCCGGATCTTGAAGCACATATGCTTTCGCAATCGCGGTGCTAACTACACGCGTTCAACGCACGGGCAAAGTTAATCATAATGTGAAAGATGCGTGTCGATAAGCGATGTGCATTAGCGTAGCCGACTTGCCTCTTTATCGGAACACTCGAGTTCGGCAGCGGTGCACAACATCTGCACATCTATAAATCCTGATTTTTACTCGCAGATCTACAAAGTCAACGCCCGTTATCAACACCGTCCACCGCCATAAGCCCTGCACGTTCCAAGTGTAGGAAGCGCACCCAAGTGGAAGCCGCAGTACCAGGCGTTTTCTACAAAAGGGAAGGACGACCCCTCGCGGTGCTTGGGCGGAACAACGCTTGCACTTTTCGCAAAGCTAACCCTGCCCTCCCCCACATCACGAGACCCCCCCCCCCCTTCCCCCCCCCCCCCCCCCCCCCCCCCGCGGTGCTCAGTTCGGCAGCGGTGCACAACATGCGCACATCTAGAAATCCTGGTTTCTGCTCGCAGGTGGGAATTTGCTTTCACACCTAAAAAATTTTGTCTTGTACACTGCTGCCGAACACAGCTCATTGTGTATATGTGTGTGTTTTTCTTATACTTTGTACGAACACTATGACCAAGGATGGAAAGGAATCCAAAGAATTTGCAAAAGCTCTTGATGGTCTCCGCCGCAAACAAAGGGAGGAAGCGCAAAGTTCTGCAGCGACACTTGCGTTAAAATGGACGCGATCGGGAATAACCTAAAGCACCTAAGGAAATAAATGAAGGAATTGACGAAACAGGACATGAAGCTATAGAACGAAGATCAAAGACTGAGTCAGCGCGTGGAAGAACTGGAGCAATGCCAACGCTCAAACAACCTTGAGATAAAAGGAGTGCCTCTGGAAAGCGATCACCTTGACCTTGTACTGAAGATCGGTGACTCACTGAATGAGCCTATAACTGTGTCTGATATCGATGTCTGCCGCAGAGTGTCAACCAACAGACCAGGCGAAACAAACATCGTCATGCGTTTCGTGCAACGCACAAAAAGAAACGCGGTACCTGCGAAAGCAAAAAGGAAGGGGCTCACTGCTGATGTACTTACTTGGTTTCGCAATGATAACAACGCCTGCGTTTGTCAAAAATCACCTTACGTGTCAAAAAAAAAACTGCTTGGAGCAGCTATTGTTAAGAAAAAATTCCGCAGACACACTTAAGGCTGCTTGCGTGTAGGAATGCTTTCACATTCCTACACGTAAGCATTTTTCGTTTGCCGTATCTTCTTTTTTTTTTGCGTTGTGCGGCTTTTCATGGCGGTGGATCTATTGGCGCTCACAGGCGGCGCAAGTTCAGGTTCTGCCGCGATCTGTTTAAAAAGTCGCTCCGCAGTTGCTTCCTTTACGTCGCGTAGACGGAGACGCTATACGCCGGCTGTTGAAACAGGCATCGCGAAGCATGTTGCAGGGTGGCGCCTCTCGATCTCACCGGCCCATGTGCATTTTTGGGTCGGTTGTACAAATACGGTACAGAGCGCGACACTGTTAGCGCGAATAAGACATCGGCGTATTTTCGCATTTTACTTCTAAATAGATTTAGCGAGCACAAAACTTTATCGCTTAGATTATAGAACTAAATGAGCTCTTTCCGTAGCAATAATAACTTGGATGACATCACTTGGTTTCAAAGAGAAAAACTGAAAAAACCGGCGATCGCTTGTTCGCGCTAACAGTGTCGCGCTCTGTACCGTATTTGCGATTTTGTTTCTCAAAATATACCGTCCCTTATATTCAGTGATTAATACTTTTTGTCCATCTTTTCTATGCCTAATTTGTCAGCAAATATTTCTAGACCCGTAGTCAGAACAGTTTTTTGGGGGAAGCCGCCCAAAATGCCAACATCACGCGATACGCAAAAAGCGCACGCGACTAAGAGGGGTGCTTACAAATTTTGTTTCGCAAAGACAATTTTTTTTACAAAACAAGGATTGGTTTTATTCTTCTGGGCAGGGAGCCAGCAAAATGTTTTTTTTTTTTTTCATCAAAATAAAAAATGGTCACCGGACATGGTCGTTCGAGTTTATCTGGAAACGCCCTGCAATATATCGGTAAGTGCGAGCCATGTTCATTTTTTACAGCGGAGGGAGCTGTTAAGGGTTAAGGCCGGTACCAAACAAATGTCGACACAATACTCTGGTTGCCGCCGTTGCTCATAGATGGCGGTAGTTGTCCAGAGTGTTGTCCAGAGTGCAGACAAAGGCGGCTCTGGAAAGCTATAGATTAAACAAAACAGTTATTGCCAAAGAAAGCTGTTTTGCCAAGAAAGCTGTTTTGCGAAACAGAACATACAGAGCGAAGTACCAGGAAATGGATATAGTGTGCGCTGCTTGTGGAGAGGAGGACGAGACGGCTGTGCACTTGATACTCTACTGTAAAGGGCTTCACCCTATGCCTACCGAAGACAACATAGACTTAATAAAGTCATTGGGTTTTAGAGACAGCGAAGGAAAATTGGGTTTCAAGACAGTAGAGATTACCAAGCAAAGATTAAGTGAATGGTGGCAGAAAGCAGAGAAAACTAGGCATTGTCTTATTAACTGATGGCAAGGGGGTTTTATAGCCTCACTTTCGTTTCAGTGCGGAGTGAATATAGTTTTCACATTTAAATATTCTAAGCTTAAAGGGTAAGACAAAATGGCTAAGTGGCGTAAGCTACCGCCCGATCCAAAGGGCTCAGCCGGATTCGTCCATCCATCCATCCATCGTTGTGTTTGCCGGTTGTCTGCTTGCCGCCGTCGCTCATAGATCGCGGCAACCTTTCCAGCCTCGGCAACCAGACAACTGGTTGCTGCCGTCGCTCACTGATGGCGACAACATTTCTTCGGAGGAAAAAGAGCGGGAACGAAACGAGCGGCGATGTGCGCAGCAGCGCGAATGATTCCGTAACCACCACGAGGCCGCTATCGCCAAAGTTCCACTGCTTCGAGCGCTTCAGATTCTTTTGCGAAAGAAGAGCAGATGGCTCGCCTGGAAAGCCACCGCCGAGAACAGAAGCTACAGCTCTGCTGCTCTTCCTTCTTCACCAAAGTAAAAAGACAGAAAGTTTTTTTGTTTTGTTTTTTTGTGAAAGTGCTTGTTACGTGACTATTTTATATATTTGATTCAAATAAACCAACTAGGCCAGCAACGCACCTTATTAGATTCTTTCAGTTTCTTGTGAAGAGATTTCTTCAGACTGCCAGGCTTTATATTGTACTTCTTCAGAGGTTCTTCTGGTACAATGTCGAATGCCTTTGTGGCTCATCCGCCACATCTGGAAAAGAAACTAAAAAAAATCACATTGCAATCTTGAGATGCTTCACTATTATGAAAGTGCCACCTTTGTAAGAAATTCGCGCTCCAGCTTTTTGCTCGCCCTCCCGTGGCGGAAACGGGAAGCGCTCTAGTGAGGGTCCCCCGATTCTCCTGCTCAGCGGACACGGCTTGCGATCATGGCTCGCGAAATGTCATTTCCGAATGCAAACAACACACTTCACTGTCCCAACGTGGTACTGCAGTCGGTATGGGATTGTACCTTATTAGAGAGTTTTAGTATTGCATATAGAAGAAAACGCATGCGCTCTGCGTTTGCGTTAGGGTGGCGTGCTCCACGATGCGCGTCCGCGTCGTGACCATGATCCGATCCAAGACCGAAATTTTGGGCTCCGCGCACGCGCAGTGTGGAACACGCAAAGCTACCGCAAACAGATAGCACTTGCGTTCGCTCGTATATGCAATACTAAAACTCACTACTCTTTCACCGGCTTCCGACGCCAACAAAACGTGCTGCAGTGAGTAGACGCGCAAGCAATAGGCTTTCCTTCGATCTGGAAAGGCTGAGATTGGAAAAACGACGGCGCGTAAATACGAAAGTAAATAAATGTTTAAAAAAAAAATCTTAAAAACAATGTTTGTTTTTTTCGGGGGGAAGGGGGGGGGGGGGGGGCGTGGTTTGGTCTGGAAGGATATTGGCGCCGACTTTGGAAGTTCTGCCGATTGTCAAAAGTCCCTACTTTGATAGCACCCTCAATTAATTTAATTTTATATGAATTTCTCACAGTAGCTTAGAATGTTTTTATTGATTTTAGACTATATTATTTTATACCTTGGTAATTGAAAATGCTGCCATTGGCACTAGTGATGATAGTTAGCACACTTTAGATTTTCTTACTTGTTCGCGCGTTTGAATTTAGATCATAAAAAACTAATTATTTTAGAGCTTGAAAAATTGCGTATTAAAATATTTTAATTCTTATATTTATATTATTAATACGAATCGCAGCAATGAATGCCCCCAATCAACGCCACGATCAAAAAAATACACCATTTAACCATAATAGTATTTCCAGAAATATATCATTTTGTTTTCTTTTTAGCACATGAAAACATCTGACAACGTTATCGAGATAGACAAACAGTCAAGCACTGGATGCAATATAAACTCCTATGCGTCACGCGTTGCTTTAAAACACACGCACACTTCAGCTGTCTGACTCAGATTCCATCTTTGGGTTTTTGCAGTGAGAACAGTGTTTATTAATTTATACGTTTTGTGAACATATTGTATAAATTAGATTCATTCTGTTATTCTTGTGCTAGGTAAAATGTTAAAGAGAGTAAGCATCTAAATACCCAAAACCCATTGAAAGGCCCGCAGTTCATTATTTCACATGAAAACTACCAGAGCGAAAAACGGCAGTGAGAACGCACAAATATCAGCAAAGATTAATATTCTATGTTACCTCTAAAGTGTATGAAAGAGCCTGTCTTTAAAGGGGCAAAACAAAAGTTTCCGCGAACAACTTCTTTAACTAAATAATTACGGTGTGAGACACATCTTGAGTTATTAAAGAATCTGAAATTAAGACCTATACCGAGAAATTAAATCCAAAATAGAGGTTAGTTTCGGTTTCACTCCAGAATTAAAACGTGCCTACTGGCGTAAATATTACGCTAAATACCTTTGTTGCTTTCAGAATAAAGAGGTGACCTGCGCTCGTAACACCCTAGCTTCCTCGTATCAGCAGAAATAATTTGTGTCGCTCAGTGAAGCCAGCAAAGTAGACAGGCTGAGCAGCGGCATGCATCTCCGACCCTCACTAAACCCGCCATTTCGGAAAACGAGTGGCGCCACCTATAGTGAATTGGAGTCGCGAATACGGGCAAATGTATTGCGTTATTACACAAAAGCCCATCAGCATCTTTCTTCTTGTTTTTTAATGCATATTGTTTTCCTATTTAAATGACTACACAGTATCTAACGTGCAGTGCAGTCGGAACGGTGACTCATACTCATTTTGTACTGCATAATGTGTTTTCTTGCAGGATAGAAACGTTTACAGCAGCATACTTCTCCGTGTAGTCAGCACTAAAAAAGAGTATCACAAACAAGCGATTTCCCGGCTGGAAAAAAGGTGACAAAACGCTAAAGTCGCACGCAAAAAAAAAAAAAGTTGGACCGGTTTGACCTTACGTTCATACATACTCCACTACCCTCCTTCTCAATTTCTTCGCGACACCACCGCACCGCGTGTGGCTATTTACCCACTCCATCTGTCGGTCACTTGTGCTACTTTCTTTAGTGCCGAGTAAGTGTATGTCTGCACCATATGAAGACGAAAAGTACCCCTCGGACTTAAATGACAGGAACAGCTGAAGAGGCTACACAAATTCTATACACCGTTTCACCTCATGGGGTACAATAGTGAACGCCACAAGCTACCAGAGCGAATGCATTGTTCGGAGTGTGTTACGTGACTTCCCGGGTGGGCGGAGCGACGTGGGAAGCGTGAAGTCGCCTGCTATGCACGGAGCGTCGGATTGACTATGGTAACTTGTAGCATCCGTAGCAGTCCATCGTACGGTGAAACGGAGTATAAAGAGGTATGTGAAGATTGAATGAGGCCGAAACTGTGTCAATGTGCGTTGGTGCATACAAATTCCGCTTTTCACTGGCATAATTTCTGGCCGCGAGACAAATCGGTCCGGGACAGGTCTTGACGCGAGGAAAGCCTTTACACTCCGCTGCAGCCAATCAGAACACACCGGGGAAATTGTATTCGTTTTGATTTCACAACCTTACCGAATCACTAGAGTTCTAAACTAGTGTAAATGGCACTGCATTGTTGTATCACCAAAAATAAGTATCGAGACTAAATCCTCCACCCCTTTGCGAAAAGCATCTGATCCAGAAAGACACAGTATACAATAAAGATATGCGGAATAAAATTAGTGCAGAAAAGGGCATGAGCAGAAAGTACACACTGTCTCGCGTTTACTCGTTGGTTTATTCCTACATTCTCAAATAATAGTTCCGAGAAGATGTTGGCCATTTTCTTGGCACTGTGGGCTGTTAGTTATCATATACTGCATAGCAGTGAACTGCTGATTGCAATGGGAAGGCTACAAGATACGCTGTCATCGGGCACATGTCGCTTTCTTTCCTGTGCCCTAGGCAGTTCTAGCACACACTTCACACTTATTTCGTTGTTATTGAAGCACATAAGACTCAGCACAAACAGATTAACTATGTGTGCGAGCAGGAAGTACCCTCATATTCGTGAAACTAAAATGCTGCAGTGTCAATTCTCGTCGTATCCGCGAGAGACCGGAGCTACGTGAACGGCGTTGTCACTTTCCGTTCAGTGAGTTTGGTCGTCGGTAACAGCATTTTCCGCAAATGTGAATACACCATTAGGCAGCAACAAGGTCCCCTTCGACCTCTGTAAACTGCTTACTAAAATATAAATACATGCATCATCCAAATGTTACCACTCCTTTCTTTTGAACCTGGAGGTGCTTTCCGAGAATATTTTACTCTGATGCAGCAACGGCAGCACTGCTTACACGACCTTTACGTCAAGTGCCCTGCTCCAGTGTGACAAGGTATGTTAGCGTGAACTTCGCTTTAATAAAAACAAGCTTCACATGCGAAACGAAACTTAATTAACACCAAACAAAGCAAGAATTACAACTGTGGCTATCCAGCATGCGGAAGATGAGCTGGGAAGCTACACAAGAGAAGTAGAAAAAAGAGACAACACAAAGACGGTTCATGGTGGTGATGATGATGGTGATTAAGGACTACATGGCGCAAGAAGCAACTTCGGCCAAATCGCGCCAAACCGGATGAACAGAAATAGTAAAATCTGCCACGAACATCTCCGCAACATGGTGTTAGAGAAAGAGTCTCTAGCAGCTTAACATCTCTAGTTGAAACTGGACTCCTAAGGAACTAAAACGGTTGTCACTCGGTGTCTGAGATACCAACCATAGTAGATTAATTACCCCGTTAACCCTGCATTTATTGATGTAAGCAAGAAGTACTAATGATGATTGTAATTAGAAATAAAAATTATGCTTAACCAACGCTTCTATGCACGTTTTACTATGCAACAGCGCTCCTAAAGCTCGTGATACACGAAGCATCTCCGCAAAGCACGAAACGGGGCACGGTAGCGCCACCCAGGTGCAGCTAAACAAAGTCAAAATAAAAGCAACGCAGAGCACATAAGCGTTTGGTCAGCTCTTTCAACCCTATCCTGCTTCAGTGGTGCCTCGAAGCAATGGTGGCTATAAACGTGAGACGCTATACCTGTTGTGTATGAAGGTAGACGACAGCTTGAAGGCTGAATAGGCGTTGATTACTACATGGTGCAATTTGACCAGAACCAAGCGTGAGAAGAACTGCAAGGAGCAAGAGCGCGGGCTTTTCTAGAAGCTGCCGGGACCACGTGAGCACAGGCGGCTTTTGATAAACGGTTATCGGCAGCGCCGCTATCTATAACATTTCCTCCCGCTTAAAACAGTGCTATGTCGGGGAATAGCGGTCCGGAGGTCTTCGGGTTCTTGTGGGGTATCTGGGAGCAGGAGGCGGCGAAACGGTGGCTGGTGCCGCTTGCGGACTTCCAGGAATCTCAGCAGGCGTTGCTTGAGGAAAGGATGCTCGCAGACTGCCGGTCACGTGAGGGGTACCGTTGGCAGCCGGTGTAGAAGAGCACTCCCACGAGGTGTCCTCTGCCTGCTGCTCTTGGTTGACGCTGGGAACACTGCGCAGCAGCTGATCTTGATGACGATGCCACACTGCGGGGCCACGTGACGTTTGCACCTTCACTGTGTAGGAAACTGGTCCCTTTTTCTGTACCACGATGCCCGGAACCCATCTTGGCTGTCCCCTGTAATTACGAACCATAACAGCATCGCCGACAGTGATAGAACCGGGCGTGGAGGGACGCTGGTAGCACTGCATGAATTGGCTATGCCCAACTCGCCCTTCTATCATCGGTTTAAGAATGTCTAGCCTAGATCGCAGGCGTCGACCGAACATCAAATTCGCCGGGGCTTCTTTTGTCGTAGCGTGGGGCGTGTTCCTGTACGTCAGTAGGAACTTGTGAAGAGTTTCGTCTAGGCTTTCTGTGCTCTTCTCTTTTCTTAATGCTTTCTTGAGCGATTGAACAAAACGTTCGGCCAGCCCGTTTGAACTGGGGTGATAAGGGGCCGTTGTGACATGGCGTGCGCCCAGCTCTCGGATGAATGCTTCGAACTCGGCAGAGGTGAACTGTGACCCGTTGTCGGAGACAATGGTGTCCGGGTATCCAAATCTCGCGAACATCTCACGGAGACAAATAATTGTGTTCTGGCTAGTTGTGCTTTTCATCACACAGACTTCTGGCCATTTAGTATGGGCGTCAACGACAACAAGGAACGTGCGCTGCCGAAAAGGTCCGGCAAAATCAACGTGCACACGTCTCCAAGGAGCAGTCGGCCAAGACCACGGATGCAAGGGAGCACTGTTCGGAGCGTTGTGCTGCTCTTGACATTGCCTGCATTACTTTACGTGTGTTTCGAGATCACAGTCAATAGAAGGCCACCAAACATAGCTTCTGGCCAGTTCTTTTGTCCTCACCAGACCAGGATGTCCGTCGTGGAGCTATTGAAGAACCAGAGGCCGGAGCTTTGGGGGTACGACAACACGCAGGCCGCAGAGGAGACATCCCTGATGCAGTGTGAGCTGGGTCCGCCTGTTGAAAAATGGCTTGAGTTCCGCATCCTGCACAAAGTTTGGCCAACCCGTGCTCGTCAACTCAATAACCTTGCAAAGAAGGGAATCTTGCGCGGTCGCCCGTGCGATGTCCTTGCTGGTTACAGGCATGGACTGCAGACGTAAGGAATAGAACGTTTCATCAGCTTCGTCGGAGTCGACTACATGCAGTGGTAAGCGCGAAAAACAGTCTGCTTCTACGTTTTCACTTGTAGGTTTGAACTTCAAGGAATACGTGTACGCGGACAACGTCACGGCCCAACGCTGAAGGCGTGCTGCTGCTATCGTCGGGATTCCAGTCTTTGGTCCCAGCATCGTCTGCAATGGCTTGTGATCTGTTATTAGTATAAACTTGCGGCCGTACAGATAACAGTGAAATTTTTTTACACCAAAGATAAGTGCGAGCGCTTCTTTCTCCAGTTGACAGTACTTTTGCTCCGTCTCCGACAACGTTCTCGATGCGTAGGCGACAGGACGAACCGTTCCATTTGGGAAGATGTGCGAAAGTACGGCACCTACCCCGTACTGTGACGCGTCGCAGGCCAGCTGAAGGGGCATCTTCGGATCGTAGTGGGCCAGGACCTCCGTGGAAGCCAGGGCGCTCTTGATGTCGTCGAAGGCGTTCTGGCAGGCACGGGTCCACGACCAGGTCTGGTCCTCACGCAGGAGTCTGTACAGCGGGTGTGCCATCGTCGCTAGACGTGGGAGAAACTTGCCGTAGTAGTTGATAGCTCCGAGCAGTGAGCGAAGCTGCTGTTTGTTGGTTGGTGCGGGCGCAGCTCTGATGGCGTCGGTCTTCTCCGTCGTGGTGTGGATGCCAGCTGCACTGAGCCTGTGGCCAAGGTAGTTGAGCTCTTTCTGGAAAAAGGTACATTTTTCAGCCTTGACACGGACTCCTCGTTCAGCCAACCGCTTGAGCACTGCTTCTAAATTTTAGAGATGCTCAGTCCTTGACTTCCCAGTAACCAGGATATCATCCAGATAACAAGCGACGCCCTCAAGGTCGCTTAGCATAGTGTCCATGATACGTTAAAAAATTCCTGGGCTGACGAGACCCCGAAAGGAAGTCTGTTCATGGCAAACAAGCCTTTATGCGTGTTAATTGCAAGGACACGGCGCGAAGAATCAGCCAGCACAACTTGTTGGTAGGCTCTATTCAAGTCAATTTTTGAAAATTCTTGCCCCCCAGCAAGCGCAGCGAAGATTTCTTCAACTCGCGGCAAAGGGTAACGGTCGGTGTCGAGCATGGAGTTTACAGTAGTCTTATAGTCCCCACAAAGGCGAATGTTTCCATCTTTCTTCACAACCGGTACAACCGGTGTTGCAAATTCGCACGTCGTGATTGGGGTGATGACCCCCATAGCCTCCATTCTTTTCAGTTCTTTTTCAACCGCAGGGACAAGGGCAAATGGTACACTCCGTGCTTTTAGGAACCTCGGGCGAGCGTCTTCCTTAAGAAACACCTCGGCTTTCTCTCCCTTTATGCATCCAAGCTCTTCTTTAAAGAGGTTACTGTACTTGCTCAAAAGTTTGCTTACCTCGGCTTGGGCTCCCTTGTCAGTCGCTCCGAGCGCCGAGGAAAGCTTGTTGCACGTGAAGATAGTGTTCCAGTCCAAGCGCAAACGCTGAAGCCACTGTCGGCCCAGGAGCGGTGGCCCTCCCTGCTCGATAACATACAACGGCAGGACATGTGTTTGCCCGTTGTGTTGGACTGTTACGTCCACAACACCTTTCGGTTCCACAAGTGCTCCAGTGTACGTCCGGAGGCGCAACGTCGTAGCTGTCAGCTGCAGAGACGGAAACAATCGCTGCTGCTGCTTTGCCGATATTACAGACACCGCCGCTCCCGTGTCGAGCTCCATCTCGAGGGGCGTTTCGTTGACGATGACGCGGACGTTTATCGGTTTTTGCTTTGGACACGTGACTCCGTTTAGTGCCACGTCAGACGCTCTACTCAGAACTTTCAAGTTCTTTCTGCGGTTCGACTCGTTTGCACGCTTATCAGCTTGACATATCCGCTGGATGTGTCCTTTCTTTCCACAGCCAAAACAAGTTGCTGACGCGTGCACGCAATCTTTGCTCATGTTCTTCGGCGATCCACATCGGAAGCAATGCTTAGAGGGCGGCTTCCCTTCTGTGCCGCTCGGTTTTGTCGAAACTTGTTTCTGGAGCGGTTTCCTTGTCGCGTTGAATTTATGCACGTCTGAAAAGTTTTCTTCTGTCCCTTGAACTTCCGCGACATTTTTCGTTGTGGCTTCCATTGCCAAGGCTCTTTCGACAGCCTTTGCAAACGTTAGTTTCTTATCTTCCGCAAACAAAACCCTTTGTATGTCTACTCGCCGTAAACCGCAGACAAACCTATCACGCAAAGCTTCGTCCAAAAATCCTTCAAAGTCGCACGACTGCGAGAGCTTTCGTAGTTCCGCCACAAAGTCGGCAATGGATTCGGTTTCATTTTGTGAACGACGGTAAAATTTGGATCGCTCACCGATCACCGACGGTCTGGGTGCCAAGTGGTCGCCAAGTATCCTCCGCAACTCGTCGAAGGTCCTGCTGGACGGCAGACTCGGTGCGGTCAGGGACCTGAGGAGGCCGTACGTTTTGGGTCCAATGAAACTGAGGAACGCGTGTACCTTGTCCTCTTCGGGGACCTTGTTGAAGCGAAGAAATGACGTCAAACGTTCGTCGCACGAGGTCCAGTCACTGGCGGAGTCGTCAAATGGCTCCATGTGACCGAGTCGCCCCACGACTTGCGTGACTGATGTCGCCATACCTTCGTCCAGCTTGGCAGTGTGTACTCCAGACAGAAGAACCGCATCAGCTTCTTCTTGAGTTTTGTAGAATCACCGCCGTCTCCGCTGTTCCTCGTCGCCACTTGTTGTGTATGAAGGTAGACGACAGCTTGAAGGCTGAATAGGCGTTTATTACTACATGGTGCAATTTGACCAGAACCAAGCGTGAGAAGAACTGCAAGGAGCAAGAGCGCGGGCTTTTCTAGAAGCTGCCGGGACCACGTGAGCACACGCGGCTTTTGATAAACGGTTATCGGCAGCGCCGCTATCTATAACAATACCCAAGCCCAAATGAGCGGTCTTCTAAGCAAAGTAGTTGAGGTGATCATAAAATGCATGCATTCCAGCGACACTAATGCCGCACCCTAGCCGCAGCTTCCACATTCACCCTTGTATTAGCAACAATACTGGGGCTTCAGCAGCTTTTGCAAAAGTCAGAATCAGTCAAAATGGCTGTGCCAACACTGCCAATGTGCCCACCAAGCAGAAAAACTGGATCCGAAGAAAAGAGTGAATTGAAACAGAGATGAGCCAAACGAAGCTGAATATTGTGCTATTCAAAGACCGTGGCGTTCATCTTGTCAGAGACCAGTACAGAAGGAAATGATATTACATAGCTTCAACAAGCCCCGTGAAAGCTGTTTAGATATAAATAAAACCTACTGATCATGAAAAGCTTTCCTCCACATTCTGAGCTATCAGAGGCACCAGCATCATTACTGGCATTTGTGTTCAGAGATAGCAGCCAATTCCAGAACGATTGCCCTTGCAAATACGTCTATCGTCTGGCTTTTAAAAATATACGTGCCTGCCGTCACTGCCGCCCGCGAAGCAGAGGGCAGCGACGGTCACCACAGCCACCCTTGCTTACCCCGCACCACCATGAAGAAGCCAGGTGGTCTTTTTGCCAGTTACTTTCTTATATTACATTTCTAGTTTAAACACTAGAAGAGGATCCTCAAGGTTGCAGAAAGGAGCATCGTGCGTGGCAAAATCCGGGTAGAAAAATAACAGCGCTAAGCACATTTAACAAAACCCATTCATTACTCAATGGCGTCGAGTCAACTATTGAGTGTACGCGGAATTTTTCAAGCCAGTTATTTCTAGTATGCTGATTCGCGCCAAAGAGTTACGTGATTGACATACCTTAATACCTTTCCCCAAGGTTACAATCAGTTGATACGAAATACTGGTTGCCTGTTTTCTTTCTTTCGGGCTTTTCTTTTCTGTGCTTTTTCATTTGATGTACATCACGTTCTCGTTCAATCTTGTTGTGTATAAAAGCTCCAGATTTTCCATCCAAGTTCGCAGTTGAAATTCTCTTCTGCAAACCTACACCATGACCGGAGTGAGTGCACCATTTTGAAAATGCTGGACCTTAAAGCTCGTTTATCTACCTTTACAAGTATTTTATTAGGTTGTGCCTTTCTGCATATGATTATTGTGCCTATTGCAAATAAGGACCAGTAGGCACTTGAACATGTGTTTACTTTGGTTGCTTCGCGTAACTAGGCTACAGCAACTTTTAATGAAAAAGTAGAATCTTCAATTTTTTTTAATGTGGTCATTTGGGTAGAAAATTGTTGGCCTAGGTTAAAAAAAAAGTGTTTTATATCTCTCTAACGACGGTTGAGTTCGCAATTGGTGGCGGTCTTGTTCACTACGGCTTTTTGTGTCGGCGCATTGAGTGGTCAATTCAAGAATTTAAGTTTAAGTTGAGAGAATATATTTTTTATTTGGAAGACTTTCAAGCGAACGCAATCAAACATTGATATCACTCAGGTCTTAATTGTAACATGTTCGTTTAAGTCTGATATTTTATGAAATATCTAACTGAACACTTTTATGAAGACCAAACTTCCCGTAATATATGTCGCAGAAATATTTGCTGTAAAATTGCAGTCTGTCGCGCCTCCATAAGTTGATACAGGTTTTTGCAATCAGAAAATAGGTTTAATTTGCAAGCGCAGTTTGATGGAGATGACCGCTTGCTCACAAACAATTGTGGCATACATTTTTCGCATTGCACACTGATACATTAATCGGTTAAAAGATACCGCTTGATGAAAAGTGGGACGCTTTGTTCTTTTATGACTCTGAGACAGTTTAGTGCAATCTTGATTAAACGCAGCAATAACATATATTTTAGAAGAGCAAATATATATTAATTTGACCACAAAGCAGATTTGAAAGTTCGAGCTACGTTCTCTTTAAGGATCTACATTGATTACTGTTATTTTGATTGAATGCTAACTGAAACATTCGCATTGACCAATATTTAAGCAAAACAAACTGTTTACTCAGCAGCTGGCACTATCTTGCGTCATCAGTATGAAGTTTACAATATCCAACTAATTAAAATGTGCACTAATGTTGATTTATGCAGTTCCGTGCTTGTCTTCTCCTGGCTCTGGCCAGCGGAGCCATCGCTGGCTACGTCCAGGGCGGTCTTGGCTACGGCCACGGCCTCGGCTACTCTGGCCTCGGCTACTCTAGTCTCGGTTACTCCGGCCTTGGCTACTCCGGCCTCGGCTACTCTGGCCTTGGCTACTCCGGCCTCGGCTACGGCCATGGTCTTGGCTACGGCCACGCTGTTGGTCTTAGGAACGGCTACGGCTACTCTGGCCTGACCGGCTACAGTGTTGCTGCCCCAGCTAGCTACGCTGTTGCTGCCCCAGCCGTGAGCCGCACTGTGGCCACTTCCTACCACGCCGCTCCAGCCGTTGCCACCTACGCCGCTGCTCCAGCTGTCGCCTCCTACCACGCCGCTCCAGTTGCCACATATGCAGCTGCTCCAGCTGTCACGAAGGTCGCTACCTACCAGACTGCTCCAGCTTTCGCCAGCTATGCTGCTGCCCCAGTTGCCACTTACGCTGCTGCTCCAGCCGTGACTAGGGTGTCCACCGTCCACGCTGCCCCAGCTGTCGCCACTTATGCCGCTGCTCCAGTTGTCACCTATGCCGCTGCTCCAGCCGTGACTAGGGTATCCACCGTCCACGCTGCTCCAGCTGTCGCCAGCTACCAGACTTACCACGCCGCTCCAGCCGTCGCCAGCTACCAGACCTACCACGCCGCTCCAGCTGTGGCTTCCTACGCCCACGCTGCCCCAGTCTACGGATATGGCGTTGGCTCCCTCGGCTACGGTGCCGGCCACTTCGGTTACGGACACGGGCTCGGCAGCTACGGTCTGAACTACGGGTACGGTCTTGGCACCTATGGTGACTACACCACCCTCCTCCGCAAAAAGAAGTGTAAGTTTATGCAGATCTATTTTCATATCCTGATTGGTTTCATTGAGCATAGAGTCCTGATGATTGAATGTATTACCCCTGGTTTTACAGAAACTCCGCAAAGAAGAGTTACCATCGTAGACGTCAGCCACTAGGAATCTATGAAGAAGAGGAGTGTTCACTGCCAACTTTTGCTGTCGTAAAGAGAGCAATAAAAGTAATGAAACTTGTCACTTTCACATCTTTCTTTCAAGCGTCGTATTGCCTCATTTTAGATTAATACCTGAATGACACTACCTGAGACATAAAGGATGTGATCTCTAAATTCCTGTCTTATACTAAAAGAGGATATGCTGATAATGCTAAATTGTATGAAACAGGAACAACTGAATGCGGCAGGCAACCATTTTCTCCTTGAATGTTTAGTTTAGGTGTTCGATTCCGTTAAACGAAAGCAGATGTCACCTTGATATTTTCCAAAATACCGTTTCGAAGTCGCTGCTACAATTGTGAGATATTGTGTTCGACTCTGCTGTAGGGTACAGCAGGCAGCACTGGTTATGGAAGTTACTTTCATTACTATGTCGACCATAGCAGATTGTTCAAAATTTGACACGGAGAGATAGGCGTGATCGGTAGAAACAGTGACATTTATTCTTAGCTCATTCGACGATCCTAGACCCCCAAATACTGCAATGAATTTTCTCTTCCAAGTTTGTTGGTAGCTTCTTTTGTGGGAGATGGAAAAGGCTCGACGTGCTTAAACCGAGAATAAAGGTTCAATCGGTGAACTTGTGCCAGGCACAAAAGGAAGAGCAAACGTCGAGAAAGCAGCAGCGAACGTCAACGGCGGCAGCAGCGAGCGACGGAGCGTCGGCGGGACAACTAGCTAGCTGAAGAGTGAATGAATCGGCGAGACCGCGCTCGACCCCTTATCTATTATACTCGGTATCTTGAAGATTCGGCCTAGAATCTTAGGAGAGGTAGCTAGGGTGAGACTGACTAGGGAATGTAATTCTGGGCTCCTTATCTTTGACACTCGGGGAAAGAATAAACACGAAACTTCTAGATGCACAGACAAGCGTTTCTTCTCGGTCATGCACGAGGCATTACGCCCGTCATTAAAAGCGCATCGCCCGGATGCAGCCAAAATAGATGAAAACAAAGCTACACCAAATAGCAACAATCAGTAAACTTCGGGGTCATATGACCCATAAATAGTCCTCAGTCCTATCGAGCATAAAACGGCTTGAGACGCACGACGTGCACCACCTCAGATCGCAGCTGGCGGCGTCCTGAAGTCCGTGTTCCGTCTGGAAGTACCTCGTAGTTAGTCTTCAATGCCGCGGATAACCTTGTAGGGCCATCCCATGGCGTCATCGCTTTTCGACGGCAGCGAGAGAGCTTCTTACTTAAAACGGTATAGTCTCCTTCGGGGTTTATGGGTGCCGTCGCGTCGTGGCCGTCGATAGTAACGTCGAGGTTATCCGACACCGCCGCTGGAGCGTCGTTCCAATGCGTCTCGTCGCTAGTGTGGGAGCCCTCCGACGTTTGTGGAAGACCTTTCTAACGTCTAACATATGAAATTGTACATGAGTTTACGTGTGTCAACTATAATTATGATTCGTTAGTTGCCAAATGCTGTAAAATTGTTGTGGTTACAATATACAGACCACTATGTGGATCATTGCGTTTTTTTTTTTATTTATTACACATTTATTAATTAATATTACATCCGTTAGCTTGAAAATTGACATAGTAGGCGTCTTGAACCTATATCTGATGTCCAAAGATCCCTCGAATGTTTAACTTATTAAAATAATCCAGTCTTTCGGTTGTGAAAACTTGATTAATTTGCCTACTAGGATAACATCATATAAAAAACGTTAATTATCTTTGTATAACCAACTGTCAAACTGATGACGCGTATGCGGGTGTATTTTCAGTTGATTGAAGTCACCATTTTCCTGTATTCTGTTTTATACGCTAAGACTACTCAGGAAACAAGAGATCAAACCCACATGAGAACATAACAAATCGCGACACGAGTAACCAAAATAGAGAGCAGTTTTACGCTCTCGTTTCAAGTGATAACTGGGGCGACGTTTCATCCGATGTGGACCTTGATAAGGCATATGACAACTTTCTAGTTAAAATAAGAAGACATTATGACCCAGCGCTCGCCCTAATTCATTACAAGAAGCACAGTAAACCCAGGAAACCATGGATTACCATAGAATTATACAAGTGAATAAAAAAATAAACGAGCTCTTGGATCAATTTTTAAGAACTAAAGACATTGAAGTCCAAGCCGAGTACAGAAAAGTGCGCAAGAAACTAGGTGCAGATCTGAAGAAAGCAAAAATCAGGCACCATAGAATTTTTTATCTGTCAAAAATAGCCCTGGAAAAATATGGAGTATAGCTAAAGACCTATTATCGTCAGTTCCCCAAGTCATTCCAAACGAACTACCAATTGAAGGTCAGACCTATTCGCACGAGCCATTGGCTAAGAAGCTCAATTCTCACTTTTTTACTGCTGACCCTGGTGCTCCTTCAATAACACACAGCGATCTCTATGAAACTTTTATTGATATGAATCAAACTAACTCTATTTTATGGCAACCACCACTGACAGCGAGATCAGAAACATAATTGTCTCATTAAAAAAACAGCACCGCGTCAGGGGCTTTGACGCACTGACTGTAGCCACCATCGAAGCAATAAACTACCTGATATGTTATCCTTTAGCACATATATGTAATGGAATCTTTGAAACAGGCATATTTCCTCATAAAATGAAAAATGCTAGGGCATGCGTCATACATAAAGTCGTTGCACTAAGTAACCTATGTCCGGCTCTGAGGCGGCTGCTTGCACTCACTATCAACCGAAAGCGAGAGTGCGGCTAAAAATACGCTTGGGTGCGAAACGAAAAAATGTTTGCTAGGGAGTCCGAAAACAGCGCGGTTTCCCATATCGCTTATGATGATGACTTAGCTAAAGTTGAGTAGATTTGCAGTAAAATGAAGTACCATGAATTAAATTTGTCATCAGACGTTAAGAAGCACATAAATCCTAAATCCAAAATATGTTACTGTTTTGAATCTTAATCTGCGCTCCCTTCGAAACAAGGAGGATGATGTTTGCACACTTCTGAATGACTGCGATGTTGTTTTTGATGTCATAATGTTCTCAGAGACATGGTACCAAGATGATCAGTCCGTGCTAAATTTGCCTGGATGCCAACATTTTGCCTAAATCGAACCTGTCGGAGGGGTGGCGGTGTCGCCACTTATGCAAAGCAACGCGAAACTTGCCAAATACTGAACTGCCTGACTGAGATGAATGAATACTACGAAATTGTAACCTTAACTAGTGGCAGTCGGTTTTTCTTTGTCGTGTATCGTCCGCCGTCGGCCAACTTTGCAGGGTTTCTCTCCAACTTGGAAAGTTACTTGGATTTGCATCAACAATTTTTTTTTTCTCTGTTCTCGGTGGCATCTTTAATATTAATATGATGGAACC
This sequence comes from Ixodes persulcatus, assembly GCA_013358835.2. Lineage (NCBI taxonomy): Eukaryota > Metazoa > Arthropoda > Arachnida > Ixodida > Ixodidae > Ixodes > Ixodes persulcatus. Next base: position 185,144 of record JABSTQ010009815.1, on the reverse strand, counting down.
TTCCCATGCTGAGACCCAATTTAGCAATGTTCTAAGCTCTTTCTAATATGAGAATGTGATTTTGTCATCTACTAGAACTACTTTTGAAAGTGAAAGGGTACTGGATCTCTTCATTACAAATATGGGCAAAAGACTTACTGCAGCTGGTAACATCAGTTGTAGCATCAAGCGACCATATTCCTATTTTCCTCGCCTTTCGTTGCCGTGATTTGAAAACAAGAGGGAAATCAAACCTTTTTTGTATTTTTACAACCATGTCAGTAGACAATTGATTAGAGAGAGTCGTACGCGCTTTACTTGTTTTTTTTTTTATTAATAAAACATGTTCAATCAATCAATCCAACCATTAATAGAACACGGTTTGCCGCATTTCAAAAACAAAATATATGCTCTTGACTGGACATCTGTGACATTACAATCCAACGTAAATGAGGCTTCCGATACATTTCATGGCTTGTTCAAGAAGTGCAATGATGAATGTTTTTCGTATAAAATAATATCTCGATCGAGCAAATCACGAAAGCCTTGGATCACATTTGATGACATCAAAATAATTTTAAAAAATATCCTGTTCAAAAACTTTATTTTCTCGAGACACCCAGACAATTTAGCATCATTCAAAAAATATCGAAATAAATTAAACTCTATACTAAAACAAGCAAAAGCACAGTATCATGCAAAACTTTTTAGATATAAATCGAAAAATTTACTTGCTGTGATATGGAAATCTATAAATAAGGTTCTCCAACGCGGCCCACGTAAAGATAAAATGGGGGAGCTACTGATCAATGACCAAATGCCATCAGGTGTCCTACCGGTAGAATGCTTCAATTCCTACTTGGTAAAACTTGTTTCAAGTACATATACTCAAGATGCTGTTAAATATATCACACAAAGCCCCAAGCTCGTTCATTTTTTTCAATCCAACAAATGAATTTGAAGTCTATAAAATATTCGTGCGACTCAAAAATAGTAGCAGTCGAGATATTAGCGATTCTCGAATGAAACCAGCCAAGCTTGTCATTGACATAATTGCACCGTACCTTGCACATATATAATTAACCTCAGCTTGGCATGCGGTGAGTTCCCCGCAAATATGAAGCTTGCCAAAGTTACTGAGATTCACAAGGGAGGTGTTGTGAACCTAATGGCCAACTATAGACCAATATCATCCTGCCAATTTTTTCTAGGGGACTAGAAACGCTTGTCAAAACTTGCGTCGAAAGTTTTCTACATCGCTATGAAAGAATAACTGACGCCCAATATGGTTTTAGGAAGGGAAGGTCGACGAAGTCACCGCTCTTACTCCAGAAAGAAATAATTCTAAATAACATTCAAAACAAGCTTTCAACACTAGGTATTTTTATTGATTTTAGTAAGGCGTTTGATTGCCTCAATCATCAAATACTTCTTAAAAATTAAAGTGTTATGAAACGCGGTGTCCAGCATTCTCACTCTTTGATTCCTATCTCTCCAATCGCCAGCAGTGTGTCAGCATCGACGGGCAATCATCTTCTCCCAAAAACGTAACCTGCGGCGTCCTCAGTGTTGCATACTTTACTGTCCTGAATGGTTTTAGATCGCAGATTTCCCGTATGGTGTTACACAAGGTTCCATCCTTGGACCTTTGTTATTCCTAATATATACAGGGTGTTTCAGAGAACGCAGGCCAAATCGCTCCTGCGAAAACTACTCATCGCAACGAAAAAAGGCTTGTGGCGTTTTGGTCCTGGGCCAGGAGCCCATTTAGCAAAATTATTAAAGTCCGGGATAATTAAGTTGTTAATTATTTTTGCGTAAATAACTTTTTAAACATTGTGTTAAAGGGCATGGTCTAAACTAGGAAATCGCTCAGCATCGTGAAAAAACACTAAATCAAAAAATTGCAGATCGATAGAAGACACGCGAAGCATTTTACGGCTTTCTGAAAAACCGTACAAATTCGACGGGTTTTTAAGTTTCGGTTTGTTATCGGAGCGCATCTCAGCCCCGGCGGCACCGCGCCCCGTGGAGAGATAGTGCAACCAACCTCTGCTGCGCTGTCATCGCTCGACGCAGCAGAGGTTGGTTGCACTGTCTCTCCACGGGGCGCGGTGCTGTCAGGCCCTAGATGCGCTCCGATAGCAAACCGAAACTTAAAAACCCGTCGAATTCGTGCGGTTTTTCAGAGAGCCGTAAAATGCTTCGCGTGCCTTCTATCGTTCTGCAATTTGTTGATTTAGTGTTTTTCGACGATGCTGAGCAATTTTCTAATTTAAACCATGCCCTTAAACACAATATTAAAAAAGTTAATTACGCAAAAATAATTAGTAACTTAATTACCCCGGACTTTAATAATTTTCCTGAATAGGCCCCTGGACCAGGACCAAAACGCCACAAGCCTTTTCTCGTTTCGATGAGTAGTTTTCGCAGGAGCGATTTGGCCTGCGTTCTCTGAAACACCCTGTATAAATGATATTGTTAACGTGTGAGCGTGCCGCTTACTCCCTATATTATATTGTATGCTGATGATACTAACCTGTTCTTTTCCGGAGATAATCTGCAAAAGGTTGAATAAACTGCAAATAGCTGGCTTAAAGGACTATCTGTATGGTTTGAGCCTAATCAGCTACAATTAAAAACAAAGAAAACAAAATATGTAATATTTAGATTTAAAAAAAAAAACATTGTAGTATAAACCACATATTCACTTTCTAAATTCAACAATAGAGTACTACGGCACACAAGTTTCTTGGAGTATAGTTTGAGGAATTGGTAGGTTGCACAAATCGTGTAAATAACCTAAGATGTAAAATCTCACGTTCAATTGGAATGCTGTGCAAACTAAGGGAATTACTACCAAACTGGCTCAAACTACAACTGTACTGCGCTCTTGTATATTCTCGGTTACCATATTGTCTTTTAGTGGGGGGCACAACAGCAAAGACGCACTGAAAAAATATTCCTTTTTACAAAAGAAGGCTGCAAGAATTATTGAAAATTTAGACTAAATCGAACATAAAGCACCCTTATTCGAAAAATACAAGTTATTACCAATAGAATATGTCCTCTCACATTAATTGGCGATCATAATTTTTGATCAGATCAAGCATGATGAGACATATTTCTTCGATACTTATCTTCATAAACCTGCGAAATACGATATCAGGTGTGCCAATTATACAAAAACCAAACGTTAGAACTAACTGTGGAACTCAAAAACTAGATTACCGAATTCCTAACCTACAGGTAAGGACTTTGGTAATGTAGTTTTTGAGTTCCATGGTGTGTTTATTTAGTATACTTAATAAACACCCAAGCATTCTAGAAATAGCACAGCAGTGTAGAACAATCCACACTTTCAAGAATAACGTCAAAACATGTTTCCTTGAAGCTAATTGCCTACCTTAAAATATTGTAAGAGAATGTAACATGCGTGCTTATTGAAAATATAGCGCCTTCAACATGTCTTCTTTTCATGGTGTTATGAAGTGTTGTGATATGTTAATGTCAGACATGCGTTGGGTGATATTGTTGGTAATGACGGTGTTAATGTCAATGGATGCAGTTTTCTCTAGTTTTTGTTTCATGATTTTTTTTTTGTTGTTTTGTTTGTTTTTATTTATTGGATTTTAATGTGACGCATTGCTTATGTTCATAAGTTTATAAGGATTATATTGATCAGAATAAACATAGACTTCACAGAAGTCTATGTTTATTTTAATTGTGTTGCTTAATCATTGTGTGCTGTTTCTGTTGGCTGCTATAGGGGGAAGGGGGGGGGGGCGGCTGGCGGCCACTTTAGTGTGTGTTTTGCCTTCTTTTGCTGCAGCCCCCCAGACTCACGTACGACACATGTATGTCTGAAATAAACTATTCTATTCTATGCTAATCTATTCTATTCTATTCGCGTCGAAACGCACACCACCTCCCGCTATTGCCACACTTAGTTTTCCCGGCTTGGCAGAGGAGGCAGGCTTCTCCGGCGGAACCTGCGAAGAGGCAACACAGGACGTCGCGGTGAAGGCGAGCAAGCTTCTCGGTGCGATGTGGGAGCACGAGACGGTGGACGGCGAAGATACTCGTCGATGTCTCGTGGGCGCTCACCATACCGTGGGCGCAGGTCGTTCGGCTGTAACTTGCGCAGCTCAAGTTGCCGGTGCGGGCATCGGCGATAAATGTGGTTTTACGTCCCTGCAGTGAGACCATAGCGGGCGTCGGTCAGCCGTCCTCCAGACGTCCGTCTTTCTTGGCGCCGACAGTTCTTGGCGGATGTACTGGGGGTCGTTCCTCCTGGCGTCGAGCGTAGATAAAGGTGCGCCTTGTCGAGAAGGCGTCGGGTACTGACGGACAGCCGGTGGCGGTCGTTGGGTCATGGCGGCGTAGGTCAACGTCGGCTCCTCCGGGGCGGTTACGTTGACGGGAGCTTCCGGCTGCAAGTCCAGCTGGACCTCGTCGCGTACGATTTCGGCGACTGAAACCGAGGCCAGACGCTCAGCAACGGGGAGTAGCCTTCGCAACTCCTCTCAGACGGCGTCTCGGATGATCTTGCGGATGTCCGACGTGCAGGGGCAGGGTAGAAGCTAAACGACGACGAGGATGCAGCGACGCCAGGTAGTCGATGGTAATGCGAGGCTTGTGTCTAGAGTGCACGTTCTATGTTCGTTGCCTCCGCCAAGAATTGTTTGATGGTCACAGGTGAACTGCGCAGAAGACCCCCAAATATGTTTTCTTTGACCCGAACCCCCAACCCCCCCCCCCCCCCCCCCCCATAAGAATCCTCGGTTTCTTCGCTTCAGAGGTTTCGGGATCTGCTCGGCTGCTCAGTCAAAGCACATCCTCGACGAAGCTGACGATACTCTCGTTAGGGCCTTGAACACTTTCCTACAGCAACTCCTCAGTGCGTTATCGTCGCAGCTGGGTCGCGAACGATCGGCGGAGCTATTATACTCGGTATCTGGAAGATTCGACCTACAGTGTTCGGCAGTGAGCAAGCTAGGGTGAGACTGACTAGGCCATGTCATTCTGGCCCCCTTATCTTTTACACTCGGAGTAAGAATAAACACAAAACTTCTAGATGCACGGGGAAGCGTTTCTTCACGGTCGTGCACGCGGCAGTATTTTCTATACGAACACTTAGTGAATCTGGTAATGGGAATAGCGTAATTGGTAAGGCCGGCAGTTCTCGCCAATTATGAAATTTGATTTTTTTTGTACACGTTTATCAAGCTGCATAATATGTTAGGCCGATTTTAGAATATAATTGCACTGCGTGTAAACCGTTTTTTGAAACCTATATCAATGCACTTAAGGACATCCAATCTGTTGGTGTTCGGCTTGTCGTGAGGAAATACGATCACATCCGGCATCGTATGATTAACCTATATACATCATCACACTTAACCTATTACATTCAAGCTTCTATTTGATTTGCATCTAAATTACTGTCACTTAGTGTGGAGAAATATCACTATCAAGATTTTTCATAAATGCACATATTACAATAAGAAATGTTAAGAAATATAAAAAAAATGAAAGCCGTTTACAACTCCCTGTAACGCCGAAATAGAGCGCAGCTCTTGAGGAGGAGGGGAAGGCACGGGGGGGGAGGGGGGGGGGGTCACTCGGCCTGGGGGTCTCGTGACCTCGAGGGGTGGGGGCGGAGAAAAGTTTCCGCTAAATCTAGCGGGGAAAATTTTTCGCTAGATTTAGCGGGAAAAATTTTCCGCTAAATTTAGCGGGGAAATTTTCCGCTAGACTTAGCGGGAAAAATTTTCCGCTAAATTTAGCGGGGAAAATTTTTCGCTAAATTTAGCGGGGAAAATTTTCTGCTAGATTTAGCGGGAAAATTGTTCCCCTAAATTTAGCGGGGAAAATTTTCCGCTAGATTTAGCGGGGAAAATTTTCCGCTAGATTTAGCGGGGAAACTTTTCCGCTAGATTTAGCGGGAAGATTTTTCCGCTAAATTTAGCGGGGAAAATTTTCCGCTACATTTAACGGGGAAATTTACCCATCATGCACCGCGCGATTACGCCGACGGCGACGCCGACGGCGACGGCGACGCCGCTCAAGCCGGAAACGGGCGCCTAAGAGCTGCGCTCTAAAACGTTTCATATCTACACCCTTGAGCTCCACTATTTCAAAGATTTTGCATAGTGCAAACAGTTCCTACATGTATGCCTATCCTTTAAGCTAGGGGTATAAGCTAAAATAGTTAGATCATGCGCATTTTATTGTTTAATTGGCATGTTTATCTAGAAAAACTGTCAAATATCCCACACATTGCACCGATATTTGTAACATTTATTTGTGGAAAACAAGTTACAGAAAAGAAATAATAAAACGTAAACTTTAAGAATTGTTTATTAAAAATTGAAATATGCGACTTTAAAAAAAAAAGAGAGATTTGAGGTCATTTTGTTTTATGCGATTATTTTTATATAAAAATCACAAGGTTTAAGTGTGTGTTTTTTTATTTATAGTTACTATTTTAGTTGTTTAATTGCGCCCTATATATCTCTTCCTGATCAAATGTGTTGTACACTGATGTTATTGATTGTAGCTTTTAACCAGAGTGCTTTTGCGCAAGGTACGTAGGGTACTGTATTCCTTCGTGTCCTTTAATTGCACAATTTCTAGGGAGGTTGTAGCTCGTCATGTTGATTTTTCAACTTTTTTCCCCCAACCTTTTCTATCGCTTTGATGGGAAAGAAAGGTAGTATTAGAATGTCTGGGTTTGTCTAAATAAATGCCGTCTCTGTAGTTGTTTTTTATTATTTATCATATTGGATTTGAAGTTGCGCTTTATTGTATTGTTAATCGCTACATTAAGTGTCTCCCTAACTCGGTCACCTTTTAATGGTTCCACCATACGCCTCCGAGATAGTCATTCTTTTTACGGACCAGTCTGTTAATGGCACTTGCTACCGACAAAAAGGGTATTCTGCGAGAACGCGGATGTTTTTAATGCCTAAACAGTACAAAAAAAAAGCGCTGCAAGTATTTGGGGCGTAAATAATAAAAACAAATACATTTACTGCCCTCGTAGCGTTTTGAGGCAGTACTAGTTTCCTGGGAGCATTCGCACGCACATTACGTTAAAGCAAGGCGAATATACGTAAAAGAAGAATACTGTTCTCCACATCCTATGACCCAGGCAACAGCGTACTCGTACTCCCATCACGCGAATCCTCCTCTCCCAAAAGAATCGGCGGGCGAGGCCAGGGTGTTCCCAGGTGCTCCGTTACACCACCACGCACAACAACCGGCTACCAAGCCCGAGCCGTATGGATTGAATACAGATGAATTTTTTGAAGGCTCATTTTACTTCTCACATAATTAAGGAAGAGTTGACAACATATATTTCGTTGTATATTTTTTCTGCACCAATATATTATGTCGTCAAAACAGTGGCCAGATTCACAAAACTATCTTACGACGAAAAACGTGCGTACAAAAAAAAATGTAAGAAATTCGTATTCACGAAGCGAAATGATCGCCGGCTTTGCGTAACTTACAACTGATTTCCAAAACAGCATCCGAGCTGTCTTCCGCACTTCTTTGCAGTCGAGATGTCCGTCCACGTCGCTCGGTCGCTCGTATTTCGCCGCGAAAAGCGACGGAAATTTTTCTAAATACTCTTCGACTTCGGGCGCATTCCGACTTCAAGTAGGAAACGGAAAGAAAGAACTTCAACTATACGCCGAGGATTCCCGGAAGCAGTCACAGGAACCACTACGACTGTACCGACGGAGCGGACAAGGAGCCGAGCTCGTTCACGGGAAAGGCCTAGGTGCTTCATACCTGCAGACCGTACGCCCTATCGCCCTGCTGAATGGAAGGGCGGGAGGGGACACGACCTTCTTTTCTTTTCTATAGACCTTTCTCGTGTTAATATCCTGAACAATGACCTCGAATGTATGGCTAGTAGTCTAATGTGTCCCTCGTCAATCTCGGGGCGGCTGCGGTGACCAAAGCTCTCGGTGACAAACGTTCCCGTCAAATCAATCCTTTTTTTTTTTAGAATTTAAATAAATGTTTTGTGGATTACCCTCGAGACACATGGTGCGTAACATTTTATTTATTCAATGAGCTTGCATCTTGTATTCAGACGTGACGAACAGCTTGACGATCCAGAACTCCGTAGCCGATATATGATGCTAAGATATCTACGCGTGACACGCCTTCAGAACCTTGCCGCGGCGCTGATTCTTGATTGGTATCCAAGCGTGCGAAGGCACAGAGACACAGTGCTTCGGCGTGCCAAGAAGAAGCTTTGATCCCGCCGCGAGACCGGCAAAACTTGCTTTCGGCGAGTTGTGCCTTTTTCCTGCGGCACTGCGCTTCAGTAAAAATTCCCACGTGTTCTCAACGGCAGGTATCACGGCAACCCAAGCCCCGCTGTCCCCCATGCACCTTCGGAAAGGGAGTCCCATACCATTTAGTTGAGCAATATTTCCTCAAAAACAGTCGGGTTTTTTATATTGTTTTTAGTGTTAATTGTGAAAAAGAAATGTAAATATCGCGAAATGCCTCAACAGAACAAAATGTTCGAGTAAAAAGAAAAAAGAAAAAAAAAAGTGGCCCAACCGGGAGGATCGAACCCGCGTCTGCTGCCTATAAGGCCGACGCCACCGATACCAGTATGCTGCGTTATACTACTCTGGTTACACCTACGAACGTCCCGTTTTGACAGTTGCTTTTAACGAGAACCAAGAAGTTTCGCGTCGTGCGTACGGCTTTTTCTGGTCGAGGTGCACGACGTCGTCCGTATGCCTTAGTCTTTAAAGAACTTCTTCGGCAAATGACGACGCACGAGTAGAAAACGTGTCTTCAGCATGCTGCCGCCAGCCTCCGCAACGCTCCGAAAATACGAAGGGAAAAAAAAGCTATTATTATTAGTTGGACTGGTTTTGTCTGAATGAGCGCCGTCAACGTCTCCGCCTCCGCCTTAAGATTTTCTTCGATTTATCATACCCTGGCTGGAAGTTTTGTTTTATTGTACTGTCAATCGCCACATTTTGTGACTCCACATAAAGGTCTGTCTTTAATGATTCGACCATATCCGCATCCACGACCTTTATTATTTTTACGGACCATATGTTAATGTCACTTGCTCCCAGGAAAAGTGATGGTGAGCGAGAGGGCGTAACGTTCTCAGTGCCTAAGCAGTACCTAAAAAGCGTTGCGGGTTTTTGTTGCATAAAGAATAAAAAGATAAAATGCTTCGCCTAGATATTAGCGTTTTGAGGCAATAATACATTTCTCGCGGCATATGCGCGCAACTCCCCGAAAAGCAAGGCGGAGGAACGTAAAAAAGAATACTGTTCTTCACATCTATGTCCCAGGCAACATGTTCGTTATAGTACCGGGTGTTTGCGAGAAAACCAAGCCCTGTTTTTCGCGCCGCAAAAATGAACTAGATATCGCGGATAGCTTGAACTCTGTTGTCAGAACGTAGCCCCAGGCGTTCGAGCAAGATGCCAAAGTTTCAGCACCAACCGTTATCTTATTCAGAAGTTATAAGTGATTTTCTACAATTTTCAATGGAAAATGGGGCTTATTTTTGTCCGTTTTTGGTTTCTGGCGCCGTAGAGCTCCATGTATTGAGAGCTCGAAAACTACAGTCGGCCGCTATTTTTTCAGTAAAATTTTCAGAAAATCATTCATCACTTTTGAATAAGATAACGGTTGTTGCTGAAACTTTGGCACCTTGCTAGAACGGCTGGGGCTACGTTCTGACGGATTTTGAGTTCTCCGCGATGTCTACTTCATTTTAGCGATGCGATAAAACGGAATTCGGTTTTCTCGCGGGCGCCCGGTATACATCACAGGCAGAAATCAAGCACGGGCTGGGGTCCCCAGATTTCAAAGGTTTTGTACCGATCATTACAGTAGAGGAGCTATACCCACTTTGCAGAGCTCGTCTCCAATAATCTACAAAACGCTGCGTTTTGAAAAGCGAAGCTGTTAAGGGCTAGTCCCCCACTATCGTGTCCGCGTACAGGCGGCGTGTCGACACAAAACTCGAGCCAGTTCACCGTCACCCTCACTCTCGTACGACGAGGGGTGTCGCCCACTGTGTTCCGTACCGTATCTTCCCCAACGCTGTCGGTAACGGAGGCTAGCCGGTCCACTGTGCTGTCACGCAGCTTCACCTTCTTCCCCAGCGTCCGCGTCAGCGGCCACCTGCGTTCGTGAAATCGGGCACGCCCCGTGATTGGCGCGGCCCTACTAGGATAAAACGTCATCGTCTCACCTACCAATCGTGTGTGTCCTGTGTCCCGTGACGACGAGATCGCGCTAGCGCTCTTATCAGTTGCCCTTTGGACTCAGGATGGGTCGGTCGCGTGCCGTTCGTTCCGAGCAAAAAGAGCGGCGACGTGCGCAGCAGCACGAATGGTCTCGCAAACGCTGCGAAGCCGCTATCGCCTCGAGTTCCATTGCGTTTAGTGGCTCCGAATTCCTTGCGAAAGAAGAGCAGATCGCTCGCCTGGAACGCCGCCGAGAACAGAAGCGGCGATGTGACCGGCGCCGGCGGGTCAACGCCACGGACGACGATCGTGCCACGGAAGTCAAGTGCAAACGCGAGGCCCGGTGACGACAGGACGCCACGCAGGCTGAACAGTTTTTATAAACACTTCAATTCCACCACAGCACAGCTTCGCTGGTTTTCCATCTTCACAAAAATAAAGAAATAAAAATCTATTTTTTTACGTTTTATCTTTATGTACGGTTTGCGTGACATTTTCTTTCCTTTCAAAGCAACAAGACCCCTTTCGGTAGAGTGGTTACCTCTCCCCTTCCTCTCCTAAAAAAAAGAAAATGAAAAAGGAGCAAGTTGTAAACATGCTTTACTAATAAGGAGCCCTAGAATAGCGACCATTCGGGTACCCCGATCAGCTCGGGGGATCCCAGAGCGTTGAGGCTCCATATTCTAAACCCCATATGATACTTCACGCCTCCCAACATGCAGGGTGACAAGCTGCAATGAAAGGGCACTTTCCCGTCAAATATGATTCGTTTCACTTAGTCCCACCGCGGCCGTCGCTATGGAGCCTCTTCGTGGTCGTTGCACCTTCACAATGCGGACACAAGCCTAGAATTCGTTTGAAGAAGTTTAATGATTTGGGCGTTCGCCAGTGTGTGTGTGTGTGTGGGGGGGGGGGGGGGGGCGGAGGGGGTTCTGGATCTTGTTAAGCTTGAGCAAGGGTTGTCACTCAAAGTTTGCGTCGCTCATTTTATTATTCACATGTGGATGAGCTCGCATGTTATACAAAAGAGGAGCAGCTCCAGGATTTGAAACGGATCATGTGTAGTATCCATTAGCGGAAGAGATCGCCCCGACCACTTCTCAACACGAAACATTGCTTGTCACAAAGACCACGTAGGGGAAATGGGGAAATATTTCAACTGGCTTTGTCATATTTTGCATACGCTTTAGGCATTCTTCGGTTCTGGTTCTCCTACGGGCTGCGAGTAGGTACCTTAAGCAAGATTTTTTTATTTTTTTTTATTTCTGTGTGTGTGTGCGTGAGGGGCAAGTTTGAACGAAGGACTTACAAAGCTACATTCTGCTCCCTCAAACTTCACCCAGAATGGCCTTTGTCACGTACTGTGGCTTCCCTGGGGCTTCCCACTCCCAGTCCCAGCTCGAAAAAAAAAAACGGACATTCCACAGAGACTGTACATAGAAAGGGATTGACCTCGTTTCCTACACCTCCGCAAAAATCTTTTTTTTTTTCCCTTCGAAAAAAAAAGTAAATTTTATTTTTGTCATTTCACAAAAAAAAAGGGGTGTGCCCGGGGGGGGGGGGGGGGGGGGGGTACCATAGAAAAATAGTAACGGTTACAAGTAATTTTATTACTTCACAAAGTAATCCGATTACTCTTGTGATTACTGCCTAATAAAAGTAATCAACTGATTACAAAATTACTCCAAAAAGTAATCGATTACAAGTAATTTGATTACTTGTAATGCGTACGGTACAAGTCTGGCCGTACGTGACGACGCACTTTCGGTGCTGCTCGATCGGCGCCGTCGAATCGTAGCCGCGGATCCCTTAGCGATACACCGAGTCTCTTCGAGTATACTGTACGTCACTTTTAAGAAGCATGCTTTTTCCTCTCTTCAAGAAGTACCTAGTTTCTCTAAATGATCCGATTTCTAGTGTGCTTCTATACTTCGTTTCACCTTAGGTCCGAGCGCGGGCGATGTTATGAGCCGAAGGGCCAATCATCAGCATCTAGTTTGCGCCTTTTGTTCGTTAATTCTAATATTTTTACCGGAGATCTCGAAGCCTAATTATAGGCTTCTTAAAAGTATAAAATATTAGTATACCCTGATATACTCGGAAGCATATATGAGCACTTTTAATGCTCGGCAGAATTTCCCCCTGGCTCATTCCGGAAATCAGTGGCTTTACGAGATATCACTTTTGTAATTACAATAATTTGATCGCTGATTCACCACTACTATACCTCAGAACTCGGCATTTTACCCTAAGAGCTTCAGACCTCAAATGTGTGCCAAGAGAATGACATAAAAAGAACTGCACTAGAAATGTTATATTAAAACCAAATGCCGAAACCATAAATAAACATTTGCAGTTTTTCTTTCAGTTTAGTTTAGATAAACATATAAAATAGTGAGAAAAAAAACAACAGGGACCCGAATTAAACAGGACAGGCGCTAACTTTCAACTATTTTTACTTAGGAAAAAGCAAACCATACATATATCCAGGGGTCTCAAACTCATTTGAGTGCGGGGGCCAGATATCCAACCCCCGAAAGGTCGAGGGCCAGTGTAAGGCGGGGGGGGAGGGGGGGGGGGGGGGTTATGGAGAGGGAACTTCACGCTCTTGCTTATCACAACTTTAGGTTTCATTTGTTTTGAGGACTACTTTAGGCCCTTACCTGATCTGATAACAAGAATTAAAATGACTCCCCCTCGCCACCAAGCTGAGATTTATTTATAGGACAAAATAGTACGCACACAGTAGTTCCTGTTGCTCTATTTACTCAGGTAATATTCAAACTCAAGATGATTCAAAAAAATATTTCTTTATACGACAGTTACTGGTATCCTGCCAATTTTAAAGAAGCAGTTTGATAAAATACTTGTAGCTTTATGGTCATGTTTCTAAAGGCGAGAATTGTAAGCTCGTAGCTTTATCTTTGGCAATCGCAGCTGCTGTAGCTCTTGCAGCTGAAGTGACAAAAAGCTGGAAAGCAAAAATTAAAACGAAACAACGCGAAAATGATATAAGAGCAGAGCTACGTATGTAGCATAAACGAATCGGTGATATATCAAGTCGAGGTCCGCATGCGGACCGCGTGCCGCGTGTTTGAGACTTTTGATCTATACATACGCGAAGAGGCGAGATATACTGCTATCAATTCGGTGTCTGATCATCCAAAAACTGAAAATTATTTACATGAAGCACGATTGGCGTGTCACTGTCACATGCCGTTCCGGGTTTCTTTATAGAAAGGCTTCTAAAAGTTCCCGAGCAAGAGTTTCACGGCATCTCCCCAGAATCTTTTATCTACTGAAGTCGCGGAACACAGCCACAAGGGTTGCAATGTGTCAGAAATGCGAGCCATGCTAATTTTTTTAGTGACAGTGCTTGCTACGTGACCATTTTAAATGTATAACTCAGATAAACCAACTAGCCCAGCAACGCACGTTATTAGATTCTTTCAGTTTCTTGTGAAGAGATGTCTTCAGACTGCCAACCTTTATATTGTACTTCTTCATAAGTTCTTCTGGTACAATGTTGAGTGCTTTTGAGGCTCATCCACCACATCTGGAAAAGAAACTAAGAAAATTCGCATTGCAATCTTGAGATCCTTGATTATTTTATAGTGCAACCTTTGCCAGAAATAGGCGCAAATATATTACTTTATTACACAAATACTCATCCGCATCTTTCTTCTTGTTTTTTAATGCTCATTGCTTTCCAATTTAAATGATGACACCAGTCTGTAACGTGCAGTGCAGCCGGAGAGGTGACTCTTACTCGTTTTGTACTGCATAGTGTGTTTTCTGGCAGGATGGAAACGTTTACAGCAGCATACCTCTCCGTGTAGTCAGCACTAAAAAAAGCGTATCAAAACAAGCGATTGCAAGGCTGGAGAAGAGAAGACACAACGCAAACGTCGCACGCACAAAAAAAAAATGTTGGACCGGTTTGACATTACGTCTCTACTTCACTACCCTCCGTCTCAATTTCTTTGCGACACCACAGCACCGCGTATGGCATTTATCCACTCCATCTGTCGGTCACTCGTGCAAATGTGTTTAGTGCCGAGTGTATGTCTGCAGCACATGAAGACGAAAAGTAACCCCCGGACTTAAATGATAGGACAGCTGAAGAGGCTACACAAAATCTATACTCCGCTTCACCTTTTGATTCACGTAGTGAATGAACGCCACAAGCCACCAGAGCGAATTCAAGGCTCGGAGTGTGTTACGTGACCTCCCGAGTGGGCGGAGCGACGTGGGAAGCGTGAAGTCGCCTGGAATGGACCGGGCGTCGGATCGACTATGATAACTTGTAGCATCCCTCGCAGTTCATCGTGCGGTGAAACTGAGTATAAAGAGGTTTGAGAAGGTTGAATGAGGCCGAGCCTGTGTCAATACGCGCTGGGGCATACCAATTCCACAAGCCACTGGCATGATGTTTGGCCGCGTGACAAATAGGTCTGGGACCGGTCTTTGCGCGAGGAAAGCCTTTACACTCCGCTGCAGCTAATCAGAATACACGGGGAAATTGTATTTGTGGACATCCCTATCTTGCCGAGTCGCCAGAGTTCTAAACTAGAGCAAATGGCACTGTATTGTTGTATCAGCAAAAATAAGCATTCAGACTAAATCATCCAGCTCTTTTCAAAAAGCATCTGATCAAGAAAGACAGTGTATACAGTAAAGAGATGCCGAATAAAATTAGTGCAGAATTAGGCATCAGCAGAAAGTACACACTGCACCGCGTTTAGTCGTTGGTTTATTCCTGCATTCTCAAATGATAGTCCCGAGAGGATATTGGCCATTCCCTTGGCACTGTGGGCTTTTAGCTATTATATACTGCGTAGCAGTGAACTGCTAATTGCAAGAGGAAGGTTACAAGATACGCTTTCATCGGACACCTGTCGCTTTCTTTCTTCTACCATAGACAGTTCTAACGTGCACTTCACACTTATTTCGTCGTTACTGAAGCACATAAAACTCAGCACAAACAGATTAACTATGTGTGCCAGCAGGAAGTACTCTTATTTTCGTGAAAATAAAATGCTGCAGTGTCAAGTCCCGTCGTATCCGCGAGAGACCGGAGCCACGTGAACGGCGTTGTCTTTTTCCTTTGAGTGACTTTGGTAGGCGGCAAGAGCATTTTCCGCAAATGTGAATAACCCATTAGGCAGCAACAAGGTCTCCTTCGACCTCTGTGAGCTGCTTACTAAAATATAGATATATATCCCGTCCAAATGTTACCATTCCTCTTTTTTTAAAGCCTGGAGCTGCTTTCCGAGAATATTTTACTCAGATGCAGCAAAGGCGGCACTACTTTCACGACCCTTACGTCAAGTAACCTTACTCCAGTGTGACGAGCTATGTTAATTTGAACTTCTCTGTAATAAAAACAAGGTTTACATGAGAAAAGAAACTTAATTGACACCAAACAATGCAATAATTACAACTGTGTCTTTCCAGCGTGTGGAAGATGAGCTAGGAAGCTACACAAGAGAAGCAAACAAAAGAGGTAAAAACAAAAATGGTTGATGGTGGTGATGATTATGATGATTAAGGACTTCATGGGCGCAAAATGCGACTTCGGCCAAATCGCGCCAAACCGGATGAACAGAAGAGTAAAATCTGCCACAAACCTCTCCGACAAATGGTGTTAGAGAAAGAGTCTAACAGCTTAGCATCACTAGTTGTAACTGGAGTCCTAAGACACTGAAACGGTTGTCACTCAGTGTCTGAGATACCAACCATAGTAAATTAATTTCCCCGTTAAAAATATATTCATTCATGTAAGCAACAAGTACTAATTATGATTTTAACTAGAAATAAATATGCTTAACCAACGCCTCTGTGTACATTTTACTATGCGACAGCGCTCCTAAAGCTCGTGATAAACGAAACATCTCCGTAAAGCACAAAATGGGGCACGGTTGCGCCACCCAGCTACAGCTACACAAGAACAAAGTAAAAGCAATGCAGAGCACATAAGCGTTTGGTCAGCTCTTTCAACTCTATCCTGCTTCAGTGGTGCCTCAAAGCAATGGTGGCTACCAACGTGAGAAGCGATACCCAGGCTCAAATTAGCGGATTCGAAGCAAAATAGTTGAGGTGACCATGAAATGCATGCACTCCAGAGACACTAATGCCGCACTCTTGCAGCAGCTTCCAATTCACCCTTGTATTAGCAACAAAACTGAGGCTTCAGCAGCTTTTGAAAAAGTCAGAATCAGTCAAAATGGCTGTGCTAACCCTGCCAATGCGCCCACCAAGCAGAAGAAACTGGATCTGAAAAAAAGAGCGAATTGAAACAGAGATGAGGCAAACGAAGCTGAATATTGTCCAATTCTTAATTTCCGCAGCGTTCATCTTGTTAGAGACCAGTACAGAAGGAAAATATATTACATAGCTCCAAGAAGCCCCATGAAAGCTGGTTAGATGTATATAAAACCTACTGATCATGAAAGGATTTCCTGCGCATTTTGAGCTCTCAGAGACACCAGCATCACTACTGGAATTTGTGTGCAATGATAGCAGCCAATTACAGAACGATTGCCCTTGCCAATACATCTATCGCCTGCCTTTTAAAAATATGCGTGCCTGCCGTCGCTGCCGCCTGCGAAGCAGAGGGCAGTCTTCACCACAGCCACCCTTGCTTACCCCGCACCACCATGAAGAAGCCACGCGGTCTTTTTGCCAAATACTTTCGTGTATTATACTTCTGATTGACAGGCATAGTGAAACTTATATAGGAGGCATGGGCTAAATAATTACAACCTGTCTCAATAGACCCTTCTCAAAAACAGATAATCTATAGCGGCGTTGAATCTGTGGGAGCACAGTACAGCCAATTCAGTTAAGAAACCTAGTTTAAACAGTAGAAAACGATCCCCAAGGTTGCAGACAGGAGCATCGCACGTGGCTAAATCCGGGTAGAGAAATAACAGCGCAAAGCACGCTTAACAAAACCCATTCATTACTCAGAGGCCTCGAATCAAGTATTGAGTGTACGCGGTATTTTTCAAGCCAGTTATTTCTAGTATGCTGATTCGAGCAAAAGGGTTACGTGGTTGACATACCTTAATACCTTTCCCCAAGGTTACAACCACTTGACACGAAATACAAGTAGCATGTTTTCTTTGCTTCAGGCTTTCTTTTCTCTGCTTTCTCATTTGATGTAAATCACGTTCACCTTCAATCCTGTTGTGTATAAAAGCTCCAGAGTTTCCATCCAAGATCGCAGTTGAAATCCTCTTCTGTAAACCTACACCATGACTGGAGTGAGTGCACAATTTTTAAAATACTGTACCTTGGAACTCGTTTATCTACTTTCATAAGTATTTTAATAGGTTAGGCCTTTTCGCGTATGATTATTCCGTCTATCGCAAATAAGGACCAGTAGGCACTTGAACACGTGTTTAATTTGCTTGCTTCACGTAACTTGGCTACATCAACTTTTAATGCAGAAGCAGAATTTTATTTTTTTTAAATTGTGGTCGTTTGGTTAAAAAATTGTTGGCCTGGGTTAAAATAAAAAAAAAGCTTTTATATCTCTCTAACGACGGTTGAGCGCGCAATTGATGGCGGCCTTGTCCACTACGGCCTTTTATTACGCCGTAATAAAATATATTATAGAAGAGGAAATATATATTAATTTGACCACAAAGCAGATTTCAAATTTCGAGCTATGTTCTCTTTCAGGATCTACATTGATTACTGTTATTTTGATTGAATGCTAACTGGAACATTCGCATTGACCAATTTTTAAGCAAATCAAACTGTTCACTTAGCTGGTACCATCTTGCGTCATCAGTATAAAGTTGACAAAATCCAGCTAAATAAAATGTGCCCTAATTTCTATTTATGCAGTTCCGTGCTTGTCTTCTCCTGGCTCTGGCCAGCGGCGCCATGGCTGGCTACGTCCAGGGCGGTCTTGGCTACGGCCACGGCCTCGGCTACTCTGGCCTCGGCTACTCTGGTCTCGGTTACTCCGGCCTTGGCTACTCCGGTCTTGGCTACTCTGGCCTTGGCTACTCCGGCCTCGGCTACGGCCATGGTCTTGGCTACGGCCACGCTGTTGGTCTTAGGAACGGCTACGGCTACTCTGGTCTGACCGGCTACAGTGTTGCTGCCCCAGCGAGCTACGCCGTTGCTGCCCCAGCCGTGAGCCGCACTGTGGCCACGTCCTACCACGCCGCTCCAGCCGTTGCCACCTACGCCGCTGCTCCAGCTGTCACCAAGGTCGCTACCTACCAGACTGCCCCAGCTTTCGCCAGCTATGCTGCTGCCCCAGTTGCCACCTACGCCGCTGCTCCAGCCGTGACTAGGGTGTCCACCGTCCACGCTGCTCCAGCTGTTGCTACTTATGCCGCTGCTCCAGTTGCCACCTATGCCGCTGCTCCAGCTGTCACCAAGGTCGCTACCTACCAGAGTGCTCCAGCCTTCGCCAGCTATGCTGCTGCCCCAGTTGCCACCTACGCTGCTGCTCCAGCCGTGACTAGGGTGTCCACCGTCCACGCTGCTCCAGCTGTTGCCAGCTACCAGACCTACCACGCTGCCCCAGCTGTCGCCACTTATGCCGCTGCTCCAGTTGCCACCTATGCCGCTGCTCCAGCCGTGACTAGGGTATCCACCGTCCACGCTGCTCCAGCTGTCGCCAGCTACCAAACTTACCACGCCGCTCCAGCCGTCGCCAGCTACCAGACCTACCACGCCGCTCCAGCTGTGGCTTCCTACGCCCACGCTGCCCCAGTCTACGGATATGGCGTTGGCTCCCTCGGCTACGGCGCCGGCCACTTTGGTTACGGACACGGGCTCGGCAGCTACGGTCTGAACTACGGGTACGGTCTTGGCACCTATGGTGACTACACCACCCTCCTCCGCAAGAAGAAGTGTAAGTTTATGCAGATATATTTATATAACCTGATTGCTTTCATTGAGCATAGAGTCCTGATGATTGAATGTATTACCCTCTGTTTTACAGAGACTCCGCAAAGAAGAATGACCATCGTAGACGTCAGCCACTAGGAATCTATGAAGAAGAGGACTTTTCGCTGCCAACTTTTGTTGTCGTAAAGAGAGCAATAAAAAGAATTTAACTCGTCACTTTCACATCTTTCTTTCAATCGCCGTATTGCCCCATTTTAGATTAATACCTTAATGACATGACCTGAGATATAAAGGCAGTGATTTCTAAATTCCTGACCTGTACTGAAGGAGAATATGCTGCTCATGCTGGATTTTATGAAACAGGAACATCTGAATGCGGCAGGCAACCATTTCCTCCTTGAATTTGCAGTTTAGGTGTTCGATTGCGTTAAAACAAAAATCAAATATCACCTCGATATTTTCCCAAATACCCTTCCAGAATCGCTACTACAATTGTGAGATATTGTGTTCGACTCTGCTGTAGGGTACAACAGGCAACGCTGGTTACAAAACTTGTTTTCATTAGAATGTCGGCCATAGCACGGGGGCTATGTTCGACAAATGTTTCGTTTCTCCTAAAAAGAAACGGAAGTGACGGCAGTGACGAAATCGCGCCTGATTGACTAGAGGTTCAAATGACGAAAATTCCCTCTTTCGTCATTTGAGCGTCTAACCAATCAGACGCGATATCGTCACTTGCATCACTTCCGTTTCTTTTTCGGAGAAACGAAACATTTGTCGAACATAGCCCCCAGAATTGTTAAAAATTTGACACGGAGACGTAGGCGGGATCGGTAGAAACAGAGATATTCATTCCTAGCTCATTCGACGATCCTGGATCCCCAATACTGCGGAGAACCTCCTCTTCCAAGTTTGTTTGGTAGCTTGTATTGTCGCAGATAGAAAAGGCTCGACGAGCGTAAACTGAGAATAAAGGTTTAATCGGTGAACTTGTGCCAGAAACAAAAGGAAGAATAAACGTAGATAGAGCAGCAGCAAACGTCAATGGAGGCAACAGCGAGCGACGCAGCGTCGGCGGGACAGCTGGCTGGCGCAAGAGTGAATGAATCGGCAAGATCGCGCTCGACTCCTTATCTATTACACTCGGTATCTCGAAGATTCGACCTACAATGTCCGGGAGTGGGCAAGGGCAAGACTGACTAGGCAAGGTCCTTCCGGCCACCGTAGCTTTTACGCTCGGGAGTAGGAATAAGCACGAAACTTCTAGAGGCACGGGGAAGCGTTTCTTCTCGGTCGTGCACGCGGCAGTATATTCTGTATGTACAAACACTTAGTGAATCTGGTAATGGGAATAGCGTAATTGGTGAGGCCGGCAGTTCTCGCCAATTATTATATTTATTTATTGTTTCTACAGGTTGATGAAGCCGCATAATATGTTAGGCCGATTTTAGAATATAATTGCACTGCGTGTAAATCGTTTTTTGGAATCTATGTCAATGCACGTAAAGACATCCAACCTGTTAGTGTTCGGCTTGTCGTCAGGGAATACGATCACATTCTGCATCGTATGATTAACCTGCATACATCATCGCACTTTAGCTACTACAGTCAAACGACTATTCAATTCGCACATAAATTACTGCCATTTAGTGTGGAGAAATACCAGATTTAAGAATTTTCAAAAATGCACTTATAGTGATCATGATGTCTTGTCAATATGGACACCCCCATTTCCCCAAAAATAGTCCATAATGTGATTTGCTCATAGTAACGAGACAAAAACGCATGCATTTTCCCAGTTTTTCCCCGAGAATGGTGTTCATATAGCGGGGTATTGAAATTAACGGGGTGCATATTAACGAGACATGACTGTACTCATGTGTAAGCTCTTGCAAAATCTTGAGGCTATCATAAAAGTAGTAGAATTCACAGCATGGCTACAAATGTGTATTAAGACAGCAGGTCGTTTGTGTGGGGTCTTTTTTCCAGGCACGTGCAACATCACGTTCGGGTACCCCGAAAGTACGGTGTTACAGACTGTTTTTACTCTTCTTTATGAACATTATATGGTAGAATTTGAATATTAACACCAAATTGTTTGAAGATTGTGTACACGTTATGGAGTTACTATGACGATTTATCTCAAGCAAGCTTTATTCTATCTGCCACCTGATGGATTTCTACAGCCCGAGTCACTTTCACTGGGAGTGACTCGGTTTTCGGTTCACTTCGTTATGTTTTAACCTTATGAGGTTTTCAGTTCACTTCACTATGTTCTTTAACCTGTCAGGGATATTACCTAGGAAGCTTATGCCGAATTCCATTGGTCGTAAATTTGGAGCGCGCCGGGATCAGTAGACAATATCCGTGATGGAGCACGCGATGCGAACGGAGTCGCTCCGCCTTCGAATCCCCAGTGAACATGACCACACCTCGGGGATCGGCGAATGCCTTCAGGTCATTCACCATACCGGGAATCTTTTCACGCGGTGCCGGATCTCGAAGCCCATGTTTTCACAATCACGGCGCAAACTACACGTGTTCCACGCACGAGCGAACAGCGGAACACCAGAATCCGCAACACCAGGCGTTGTCTGCAGAAAGGAAGGACGACCCCCTGCCTTGATCAGTTGAGCAGCGGTGCACAACAGGCGCTCATCTCAAAATCCTGGTTTCTGCTCGAAGGTGAGAATTTGCTTTCCCACCTAAATACTTTTGCCTTGTGCACTGCTGCCGAACACAGCTCAATGTGTGTATGTGTTTTTTTTTTCTTATACTTTGTTCGAATACCATGACCAAGGATGGAAAGGAATCCAAAGGGTTTGCAAAAGCTCTGGATGGTCCCCGCCGCGAACTAAGGACGGAAGCGCTAGGTTCTGCAGTTACACTTGCGATAAAGTGGACGCGATTGGGAATGACGTAAAGCACCTAAAAAAAATTAAGGAATTGACGAAACAGGACACTGAGCTACAGAACGAAATTCAAAGACTGAATCAGCGCAGGGAAGAACTGGAGCAATACCAAAGCTCACACAACTTTGAGATAAAAGGAGTGCCTCTCGAAGGCGATCCCCATGACCTTGTAATAAAGATCGGTGACTCACTTAATGAGCCTATCACAGTCTCTGATATCGGTGTCTGTCGCAGAGTGCCAACGAACAGACCAGGCGAAAAAAGCATCGCCGTGCGTTTCGTGCAACGCACAAAAAGAGACGCGGTACCTGCGAAAACAAAAAGGAAGACACACGTTAAAAAAAAAAAAAACTGCTTGGGGCAGCTATCGCCAAAAAACAAATTCGGCAGAGACACTTAAAGGGGCACTCAAGCGGTTTTTGGGGAAGTTACTTTTTGGTGCGATGGCGTTAAGGAAGTGTCAGTGAATGAGTATCTTCAGTTTTAGAAGGCAGAACCGCCTATTAATCACGCAGGACTAAAATACGTGCGGACTCTTTTCTGTTCCTGCGCCGACCAATGAAATTATCGTAGGTTTGAAAATTTTGGCGGCCTTTCTTTCCCCGCTGCGTTGGAAACAACCGCAGCGACAGACCAATCACAGGTCGAGGAGAAATGGTTGCGCGCGTTGCATGCCGGTCGTGGGCATGGCGTCGGTGGTGATCGTTGGCGTGGTCGGCGTGGTGGAAGCTCATCGTTCCGCGTAAAAACGCTATCCTTGACTGGGAATTTTCGTCGTGTGTCGCTATGATAACCCAGCACGTACTAGAAGGGAAGATCCACCTACTCGTGCGGCGATGTCGTGGCGGCACTCTCAAGACAGCAGAAACGCCCGTGCCGTCGTGTTTGTTTACTTCGACTACAGTGGTGCTTTCTAAGCATTTGTGTCCTCGAACATCGCCCGGATTTCTCATTTGGCGCATTTCATGCGTGTGCTCAAGTTCAAGGAATTACTGGCGCGTACCGTATAAAGGATGCGAATTTTCATGCGTTTTCATCACCGGAGAAAAGTGATTAGTGTTAGCAATCCTGAACGCTCGCAACGTCTATCTGATCACGAAATTATATTTCTACGTTGCTATATCGCTACTAAGATTACATCGTCTTTTATAATCGTAGAAAAGACGAGTGGCGATATTTGTACTATTGGCAAAGTCGTGTATTAGAGTCGTGATCGTCCAAGACGGCGTACTGAATCTTTTTTTCTTTCATCCACTGTACCCTGCAAGCCTACCATAAAAAAAAAGAAATAAAGCTTTAGGCTATAGAAAACTGTATGTCTATATTCTGTTACGGCATTGAGTGGCAGTGCGTCCCCTTTTTAGAGGCGCCGCTGAAACAGCTGACGGCGGCGTAGAAGCGGTCGTCGTGCTGACGACCCGCTGCGCTTGTTGCAGTGGTTGCTGGTGTGTGTACGCGCGGCGCAGAGCGGTCGTTCCGGTTGCAACGGACGCAGTCGTAGGTAACGCGCTCGTTGCACATGTCTGAACCAGCCTCCTCCCGAGGTGAAAGTCAACGTGGCGACATCGTTTGACATCACGTACCAGAGGTTACGCTGCGATGCCAAACGTTGGTTTGGTTACGACTTGCCCCAACCATAAATCGAAGAACGCCCGAAAAGGCCTGCGTTTCGTCGTCCTCGGAACCCGAACACGACTCCGAAGCGCTGCTATCGTCCACATCGCACGTCGGAGTGGCGTCATAGGAAATCATCCCCAGGTCGGCTGTCCGCCGAAGAATTTCAACCTCCAACGGCGTCAGGTCCTCGAGCGTAGAGAACTCCGCCATGATCGAAGCTCGAATGACAAAGAAGTTCGGCCGGTGCGGCTCACTCGGGATCACTGCGCGACGGAACGTCATCCAACGCCATTGGCCCGAGATCCTTTGATAAGCGTGCTAGGACCAATGAGAGTGGTTTCGTTTTCGGATGGATCCGAGGTTTGGCGGCCTTCAATTACATTTTAATTAAAGAAAGAATCACCGTATGACTATATTTTTTCGTTTTTAGGGATACTTAGGGCGTCTAGATTCAGTTGTCATCATCAAAACACGAACTCAAAAACCACTTTAGTGCCCCTTTAAGACTGCTCACGGGTAGGAATGCGAAAGCATTCCTACGTGCAGCTTATTCCTACAAGCAGCGCGCCACGTCTTCCTTTTTTCACACAGCGTTCCGGTGGGGATATTACGCTCCCCCCCTGCGCAGGCGCAGCGAACCGCGCCGTCTCCACGACGGCTTCCGTGACGAAGCATCCGCGTCGCTGTGCTTTTCTTTGTGCTTTGTTTCTGAGGCGCGTGCTCGATGACGTATTGGTGTGACCATCTTTCGGGCACATCGCCGTCGCTTTTTCGCGCGATGGGACAAGTAGGGCTTTCGCCTTAAAAAAGAGGTCAAGTGAAAGCACATCTGGACTGCAGGCGGGACTTAAGAAAACTGTCGCTAGCTCAGCGTGGCGATCCAGATTTGAGCCGACTGCAATCTACAAAAAACGCACTCAACCTACAGTGGTTGCCTCTCACCGGAGCGCAAGACAAACTTTGCTGTGATTTTTCCACACGTAACCCCCGCCCTTTTGTGCCCTCCAGTCTCCGTCGGGATGTCTTCACATCACTGCACATCCTGTCGCACCCAGGAGTCCGTGCGACACAGAAGATGGTCACTTCCCGTTTCTTCTGGCCCGGGATGAACAGAGACGTCCGGCAATGGACTCAAGAGTGCCTGTCCTGTCAATGAGCGAAAGTGCAGCGTCACATAGTTACACCCTTGGCAAGTTTTCCAACACCGGACGCTCGATTCGACCATGTTCATGTGGACATAGTCGGACCGCTGCCGCCCTGTCAAGGTCAGGCGTACCTGTTGACGTGTGTCGACCATTTCACGCGTTGGGCGGAAGCAATTCCGATTCCCAATATCACTGCCGAAACAGTCGCTCGTGCCTTCCTCCATGACTGGCTCTCTCGTTTCGGCGTGCCTTCTACCATCACAACGGACCGAGGCAGCCAATTTGAATCCACCCTCTTCAGTGCCTTTACTCAGGTCATTGGCACCACCCGTGTAAGAACCACGGCCTACCATCCAATGAGCAATGGCATGGTGGATAGATTTCATCGCCAACTCAAGGCAGCCTTGATGGCGAACGAGGAGCACTCCTGGATGGAAGCGCTTCCTCTCGCCCTCCTGGGCATCAGGACTGCCTTGAAAGCAGACATCGGCTGCAGCGCAGCTGAGCTTGTCTACGGAACGACGCTGCGTCTCCCCGGCGAGTTCTTTTTGTCCAGCCAAAGGGAGGCCCAGATCAACCCCGGCGACTACGCGTCTCGTCTCCGCAGCATTATGGGCAAGCTTCGTGCTACATCCCCGCGTCAGCCAACGACACGAGCCATTCATCTGAGCACAGACCTCGCATCCTGCACGCATGTGTTTGTGAGACACGACGCGGTGCGACGATCACTTCAGCCCCCGTACGATGGACCGTACAAGGTTCTGCGTAGGGGGGATAAGATGTTCACAATCGACAGGTGCGGTCGTCGGGAGGTCGTATCAGTTGACCGTTTAAAACCGGCCCACATGGACCCCTTCGGAACCACGGCAGCCGCCCCTGCCGCGAACACACTCATCGCCAGACCGCCGGCTCCATCTACGGAGGCCCCGAACTGACCCCCGCTGCCCCCGTCAACTAGCATCGGGCAGCACACGCGCTGTGAACGGCACACCAAAGCCCCCCTTCGTCTCAATTGGGACCTATTCTTTTTTCTTCTTTTTTTTTTTCTTTTTCACAGTGAAATCGCTCGCGCACTCACTAGAGGGGGAGTGTTGTAGTGGCTCAAAGCCACACAGATCGCCGCACGCGAGAACGACCATAGTGCACTTCTTCATTGGAGGCGATTGATTTTCACTCCCGCGAGGGGAGACAAAAAGGAGATCGACGAGGAAGAAGAATAAAGGCAGTTGAGATCTGGTACGCAAGCTTTCTGACCTACGCTTCAGCTGTCGGACGTCAAGAACCTGATCCGGTAAATGAAATGACCATGGACGCTGACGAGGCGGAGAGCACAGCAGCCAACACCGCTCCTGCAGTCCTGAGCCCTGCATGCAACGACCGCGATTTTCGCCCTGAAGAGCAAGACCGAAAGCCTGGTGAAGATGTGAAGACATCTGTCACAACAGACGAGAAGAAAGTCTCAAGCTCGCCAGAGCCTCAAATTGAAGAAAATAGCAATTTGGAACACCATTCGACAACAGAGAAACCCCGGAAGTCGTCGAAATGCCTGACGCGAGTCAGGCTAGCAAGCGATCCCTGGAAAGATCATCCGAGATCCCGGAAACCGAGAATAAAGTCAGCGAAAAGGAGGTTCCGTGGAAAAAGTTTACTACAAAAAAGGTCGTTATAACGCGCTTCGTACCCGACAGAACTCGCAGTAATGATGCAAGGTGAAAGACTGGATTGATCTACAGATGGCACTCTGCAACTATCAACTTAGGCAAGTATAATTGGAGAAAGGAAAGAAAATATTAGTATCCTGGGTATCCCGCATATGTGCAACCTTTCCTCTTAGAAATGTTTGAGATGCCTGAAACTTGCCGATTTACGTCTTTGAATGTCCGGGGATTGAATTCCAGCCGAAAGCAGTACCAGTTACAGCGGTTGCTAGCTAAAGAACAACTGGATATTTTGGCAGTTCAAGAGACAAAAATGTCCGAAGACGAACAGGTTGAGCGAGCATTGCAGCCATTGCTGGCTGCAATGCTCGCATGCAACGGCATGGCTGACACAGACGAGGTCTGTGTCAGCCATGCCGTTGGTGTGTCAGCAGGGTTCTTTCTCTTTCTAAAAAAGACCTTAAAGATTTCTAATTTGTCAGTAATTTCTCATGATCAAGGTCGTTTCATTATATGTGATTTTACTATGTCAGAACTGTCTTGGCGAGTTATTTGTATCTACGCTTCAAACAAGGTGAAAGACCGAGAACTATGCTTTAACTATCTTCGCCCATACTTAGACTGTGACCGCATTGTTGTCTTCCTTGGAGATTTCAATTGTGTCTGCAACGCTTCAGATAGGTCAACGCAGAGAAATGACAATGACAGTAGCGCGAAACTGTTAAGCAAGATAGTAGATGAATACGATATGATGGATGTAGCGGGAATTAATGCAAAAAGATGACAACTACAGTACACGCATTTCCAGGCATCCACACATTCCCGTCTTGATAGAATTTACGTGTCATTTGATTTAATAAGTAATTTTCAAAAGTATGAAGTGAAGTCTCTTCATTTCACCGACCATTGCTTGGTAACTGCAACATTTGGGAGCAGAGCCCGTAAAACAAATAATTTTACTTGGGAACTCTGGAAGCTCAATGCCAAGCTTCTAAAAGATGAGCAGTTTGTTTCCAGCGTAAATACACTATTTGAAAAATATACAGAAGCAAATGACCTCTCTTTACAGACAAGATGGGAGTACTTTAAGGAGGAACTTCCGTAATATCCCGAGTCATCGCCCATCCCCGAGTCATCGCCCACCCCAATTTTTAGGCCAATATAGATTTCTAAAAAAACACCGAGTCATCGCCCACCCCTTCAAATACCCCAACGCGGACTCCGCGATCTGCAAACACTCATCCTACCCAAATGACGCGGCCGCGGACCTTACAGTTGGAGGACGTCCTTGACAAAGTAAAACGGAGAGAAAGGCCCTCTCTTTGCTTACGCATTTTTCGCGTGAGCGACTCCGAAGTGGTAGTGTATCCATGCGAAAAGAAAACGATGAAGATAACAAAATAAAAGTTTGTTTTGCTTACGAAAATGTCGATCCGACAAAAAAAAAAGAATCGGAAATATAACACAAGCATTAACCCAGTCAGGAATCGCGAGGTAAGCGTACGCCCCATATTTTGGAATGTAACCGCGAAGTGTAAGGTCGAAGTCTGTCTCCACCGAAGTAAGGTCGCTGCGAACCCGCTCCTTCTCCCCGCACGTCGCGACCGCGGTTGTGCAAAGTTTCAGACAAAGCCAACAGGTAACTAAATCTTTTCTGGAACGCCCAACACAGACGTTAGTAGATCGTCCCAAACCCCCATTGATAGCACGCCGTGCACGGACGCACGCATGTACGCAAAAAACAAGAAAATTGCGCAAGAGCTTGTGATTGACAAGGCGTCCGACTTGGCCCGACGCCAAAGTATTTGCCACGCGATCGCCGGCTTTTCCGCTTTCCCAGCATCGCTCTTCGTCGCTTCTTTGGTCCGCTCGCTCGCTCGCTCGTTGCGCCTGGTTGGTTTTTCTATTTTTTTGCAGAATTTTTTTTCTTTCCTTCTCTTTTTTTTTTTTTTACTAACTAGGAGAACATAGTGGTGACGTGTTTTCACGGAACAAACGTTCGTGCTCTATGCAGATCGGTGGTGTTCCTAGCGCGTATGCAAGCAACGGACTTCGCGGTAGTAAAACATTCTTTCGTGAGCATTTTTTCTATAAAACAATAAAGCTAAATCGAGTTTTGAGTTTAATGTATCTGTTGCGTAGCAGCGCTAGATACGGAGAGAAAACTGGGCGGCTTTCTCCGCTTTTATTAACTTTCTGTGCTCACCCACCGAGACATGGCCCACCCCACTTTTTCTATGGATTTCAGGCGGCAGGTGGGTGAGCGATGACTCGGGATATTACGGTAAGCAAGTGGCAATTGAAAGATCAAGCAGTATAAAACTTAAAGCAACTGCTAGAGAGAGAGAGGCAACTGAGTCGAAACTTACGGATACTTCACGAAACAGAATGTGAGAACCCCGGCCATGGGTTAAAGGACATCCAGTTCGTGAAGTCGGAGATTGAAATTTTGCACAGAGAACGCTACGAAGGCGCAGTTGTACGCTCTCGAAATAACAAATTTCTTTTTGGGGAGCAACCTACCAAACGATCTTTGACTTCCGAAAAAACGTATGCACTAGCAAAGGATATTTATGAAATTGAATTTAACAATCAGATCAAGACTGATTCCAGCAGCATCGAAAAGGCCTTTGTTCATTACTATACCGAGCTTTTTGGGAAAAAGTCACCACATACTGGCTCGATGGGCCTGATGAATTTGCTGATGCATGTTCCCCAATTGGAAAACGATATAACGGAATGGCTTGAAGAGCCAATCACGCTAGGGGAAATACAAAAAGCTGTTGATGAACTACCCAGTCACAAGGCGCCAGGACCTGATGGAATTACGTCGGAATTCTACAAAACATTCAAAACCCGTAGTTGCACAGTGCTCCTTGATGTATTACGCGAGGCATACGACGTGAAAGAGCTTCCTCCGTCCTTTTTAAAAACACACACCATCCTAATTCCCAAGTCAGAAGACTCTGTAAAACTACGCTGTGTTACCAACTATCGGCCGATCACATTATGTAATACGGATTATAAGATATTCACGAAAATTCTCACGAGGAGGCTTCAACATGTAATTTGTCAAATTGTCGGGGAACACCAAACGTGTGGCATCAAAGGAAGAACAATCCAGTCAAATATACATACTGTAGAACCCTATATTTTCGCGGCCCCTATTTTTCGCGAATCGGTCACAGAGGACATAATCGCGGCCACTAAATTTCGCGAAATCGAGGCGCCTGCATTGAAACTCTTAAGGTTCGAATTTTTCGCGTGCCCTTAAATTTCGCGAATTCTTCAATTCGCGAAATTCGCGAAAATTAAGGGCTCGCGAACATTAAGGGTTTTACAGTATTGCAAGACGTGTTTTGGAATGTTGCTCAGATGAGATGGAACAGGTTGCCATGCTACATATAGATCTTGAAAAAGCATTTGATAGAGTTAATCACGACGTTCTTTGGCAGGTGTTGACACACGTCGGAGTGGGAGAAGTTATTTTTGATGGAGTCAGAATGGCCTATAGAGGATGCTCAACGAAGCTTATTGTAAACCATAATCTGACTACGCGTAACCCAATGTTGTCTTCTGTCCGACAAGGATGCCCACTCTCACCATTATTATTTGCCCTCTATCTGGAACCTTTTTGTTTGAGCATCATTAAAAGTGGGAACGTCCGAGGTTATAAGTTAAACTCTGTAGAAATTAAAGTCCTTGCGTACGCTGATGACATTGCTATATTTTGTTCTGACAAAAAAAGTGTAACTGAAGCAGTTGTTTTAACCAAGAACTTTTGCAAAGAAACTGGAGCTGCGGTGAACTGGAGAAAAGGCACTGGGTGTTGGCATGGTCCATGGGCGACGAAGCCTTTAGAATATGAAGGCATCGAGTGGAGTGAGGAACCTTGTAAATATCTCGGTGTACCCCTTCATCAATTTCGCAACAGCACGTCTTACTGGTCTGAAGTTACTAGCGATTTGAAAAAGCGTGTGTCCCGATGGCCTTCTCGTGATATGTCCATTTTTGCAAGAGCAACGGCTTGTAACATTTTTCTGATTTCGAAGATTATATATGTGCTGCAAGTACTACATTGTGCCCGCATGAATGTTCAAAAAATTCACAGGGTGTGTGCTTTGTTTATTTGGAAGTCCGGATCAGAGCCGATGAGACGAGATAACCTTTTTCGACGCATTTCACTTGGTGGCATCGGCTTACCACACCTCTATGTTAGACAACTTGTGTCACGGTTTTTCTTTCTACGGGATCAGGAACAACCATTTGTGCGTACAATGATACAAACAAAATTAGCATGTCACTTGCCATCATTTCTGGTCTCATCCGTTAATTTAAAACCTATGGCAAGCGTAGGTTTTCTAAAAGAAGTAATCGAATCGATTTACTTTTTATCCGCACGGTTTTCACGAGAATACCTCTCCGGTGTAACCAGAAAGAAACTTACAAGAGCACTTTTGGACACACTTTTCCCGGTCCCGCTCTACAGGGCAATCTTTAGTGCTGGTCCGGGTCAAGATGTGCTCTGTCGAGTTAAAAAGATGTATATTCCACCTGCAGTGAAAACTTTCTTTTTTAAGCTACACACTAATACGTTGCCCGTGAAGGTATGGATGCAACAAAAAGGAATGTTTGTTCCGTGGTCAGTCGACTGCTTGCTGTGTAAACAACCGGAGAGTATAGAACATGTTTTCATTAACTGTTGGGATGCTATTTTGTTTTGGGATATCTTAAAACGGACATTGAAAAAAGATTTGCCTATCACACCACACTCCATACGTTTCCTTCCTGTCGACAAACAAGATTTGATTCCATACGACCTTTTTATGGTCATCGGGCTTTTTAGTATTTGGAAATCACGCATGGCAGTGAGACATGCAGACATTAATCCTCAGCCTGTAAATGTGTACTTCAGTGAAATTATCACCCAGATTAAGAGCATTTATGCTCCCGCAGAGCGGGCGCCAGAGTGGGCGCCAATACTGGATAATATCATCCAGATGAAGCAATTGTAACAGCTGTTTATGCTTTAACAATTTACAACTACTGTTACCAGGATTAGGAAAAAACAATATAGAACTCTATTTGAAACTTTCCCAGTGTCTTTATCTGCTAGCTGGCAACTTGTGTAAGCGGAAATATCAATACCGGTGACAAGGTAGCATGCCCCATGCCTCCAAAAAGTGTGGGTGTCTTTTGTGTAAAAGTGAAACACGTGTAACCAATGAGTAAAATGAATGACTTTATTGTAACTGTTCAAACTGAAATTAAAGGATATAAAGAAAAAAAATGCACGAGGTAACGAGTTCGATTCCCCGCTGGCCGCGGAGCCTTTTTTATCGAATAAAAAGGGCATTTACCGCGCAGCGATTCAAATTCAAAACACGTGACCGTCATGTGAGGAGCGCAGCGCCCTCTTCCGGATGCAGCACGAACCCTGTGCTACATCACGTGAGCGCCCTCTGTCGGA
Source organism: Ixodes persulcatus (assembly GCA_013358835.2). Classification (NCBI taxonomy): domain Eukaryota; kingdom Metazoa; phylum Arthropoda; class Arachnida; order Ixodida; family Ixodidae; genus Ixodes; species Ixodes persulcatus. Next base: position 153,233 of record JABSTQ010009815.1, on the reverse strand, counting down.
CGCAGCTCGAACCCTCTGCGACATCACACGTGAGACGCCCTGAGCGCCGCAATTCAAGTCCTATAGCGCCCTCTGTCGAACGAAGCTCGGACCCTGTGTGACATCACGTGGTTGTTATCAGATGATGACCGCAGGTGTCAACACCTGGTCAACCACGCTTGTGGTTTGAGGTCTGAGGCTTGTGGTTTGCGGTCTGAGGTTTGTGGTTTGCGGTCATGGTAAGTGACACGCTTCTGGCACGTGACTGCACACGTGACGGGACCTCGCTGAGCTCCGATTGGTCACTGGCTAATGCCCTGTGGGCGGGGCCATCGATGCCCACTGCCTGGCATTGGTCACTGGGATGTGAGAGAGGGAAAGGGCCCCGCCCTCCTGCGCTGTGATTGGTCGGATCGGGTTTGGCTCCGCCCTCCTGGGCGTTGATTGACAGGTGTGTGAGCTGGTGCAGTTTTCCTACTACTCAAGTAGTGTGCCGTCTGCCACACACACACGCCGGCGTCTGAATCGTGTGAGTAAAGACGATATTCTGATATTGCATTTGTTTGAAATATAACGATTTTCAGACACTTATAAGAATTCATAGTGGGGTGCGATGCAAAATATGGTTTGTCGAAAGTCCGGACGTCGATCGAGATGATCGTCTGTTAAAAGATCGCAATGCACCCGTGAAAAAAGCACTTCAGGCAATCGGTTGAGACCCCAAATTTTGTTTGCGGACTCCCGCTACGGGAGGGCGCTTCGTACCTGGTTGTAACCATCGCGTGAAGAAAGATTCTAGCAGTTTATTCAGATATCCACAAGACCCCAAAGCGCGAAAGAACTGGATAAAAAACATAAGGTGAGTTTATTACAGATTGTAATCGCATCGCGAGTTCGATGGAGATCTTCACCAAAAGAGCATATCCACGGAATTTGATGTACCCCAAGGGGAAAAAAAACAAAATACTGCGAAATCGCAATAGACATGCAATTCTTTAATAACCTGACAACCTCAATAACAACAATAACAAACGAGTTAACTCGACGGCGTACGATTTGTTTCTCATGCTGGCCTGCACTAACTACGCCGGTAATGCACTTGAGGTCGTCGTCGTAACTGATCTGCACGACGTGGTTTGATTTTACGGCATTTTCACCCCCCTGAACTAAGCTGGGTTCTTCACAGAAAAAAAAAAAAAAAAACGCACATTGCGGAGGCCTTTACGCCATGGCGATGCACTTGTTTTTGTCGCTCATGTACTGACGCATTTCAATGAAGACGCCCGCTGCAACAGAGGCCAGCAAATCTATCGTGTCGTCTGCTACCAAAGCAAAGCGGAGTGTAATACTATGGTGCCTGGATCGCGTCTCCGACTGGTGTGTTTAGCGTCCTATCCCGCCCATACATCAAAAGTGGTCCTGAAGTGGCAACAAATGACGTCACAGAAGCCGGAGTGTCATGCTGTTGACTGTCGCGATCCTGGCGGTTGGCCGTAGAAATGCTGGCGAAAAGCACGAGCAAACGTAATTGTCGCTGTCGCCACGGCGTCCCAGGCGTCCCAACTTCCGGCTGCTGTAGCTTCCGTGGACTGTCACAGTGGAGAGCGACCTGCAGCAGAACAGGCGTCTGCCATACATACCACAACTGTGAGGACGCCGCCAGGATCGCAACCGGCGACAGCATGACACTTCTATGACGTCATGATACGGAAATCGAGGGACCACTTTTTTGGCCGCAGTAAACACACCAGTCGGAGACGCGTTCCAGGCATAGAGTTATTATAATGTACGCTAGAGGTTCAACTGGCGCTAGTGTGCTGTTGCAAATTGAAGCAGACAGCAAGCGGTCGGAAATTGACTTCCGGTAATGCATTTCTATGGAAAAAAGCGAGTACATTTCCTCTCTGCGCTCGATTATAAGAGCAAATATCACGAATAATTCGTATATACTAGGCACTTTGGAACATTTCCCAGTCACGCAGACGAAATAATTGGTCAGTTACGGCGTTTTTATTTTAAAATCTTGACATGAAAAACGGTGCTAAAACTGCTTCGTACATGCATTTATGTGCACTGTCGGGCACTGTTAGCGCGAACACGGCGTCGAAGCTTTCCAGCATGGGTGATATACGTGCCAAACGAACGAAGGACATGTGGAAAACCAAGAGAGACGACAGGAACTACGAAGTAACACTGGATAAGTAACTCCTTGTGCTTGCAGACGATCAAAATAAATTGAAAGTCACGCAATATAGTCCGATTTGCAATAAATAAGTACTGCTTTATTCTTTCTGCTCATGAATATGTGCGAAGATGCTTAATTGTTCTGGGTTCAAATCATCACCCGCACGCTCCAAATCTTTGCAAATAGGGAGAAGCCAGGGAACAGGTGCCCGATAAAAACTGCCCGACAAAGGAAATAATAAGAAAACACACCTTTAGTAGTTCACATACTTTATCCTTTACGTTTCGAACGTTTTTTTAACCATTCGTAAAGATGCACGACGGGGTCATTTTCATATAGTGACAGAACGGGCATATTAGCAATATATATAAGCACCAGCGGAATGCTGGCGAACTTTGAACGCACTCTACATTCCTTTCGATCGTTATTTTGCTTAGAATCGTCGCTCGTTTCTATATACCTGCCATGGAACAGAGGTTTGGGCCTGAAATATAGCGAAGTTTAACATCGCTCAGTGGTAAAGAAAAAATGCTGTAACTCAAGCAATTACACTTCCACAATATTAATAAAGATACATACTATCCGGTACAACCGAAATAACAAAAGTTATTCATGTTATTTTCCGGCGAAGAGACAAACTTCACGCGCTTTTTCCCATAGGAATACACAGGAAGACTGGAAAAGTAGACTGCATGCTGTCTGCTTCAATTTGCAACCGGAAGTCCCGTAGACACTAGCGCCAGCTGAGCCTCTAGCGTGTATTGTAATAACTCTATGGTTCCAGGCACCATAGTAATACTTCAGAAATGGCTTTCATCGTTGCAATACGACACTGAGACGACAAGAACATCTTCATAATTAGATATCAAGAAGTTAAGTTACATACAAAAAAAAATTTTTACTTACTTGTAAGCAAAAATCTAGCTTGATGTGGAGTCTCCATACATTACTCCATAGCAACGTCCCTAGCAACGGTTTGTTTGGACCCATGACGAGCCAAGATGGAGGTTGAACGAAAGAGACGTTTGGCCGCGGTGGCCCTGGCGTTGACTATTGAGGACGAGGAGGACTTAAGTGAACCGAAAAGGGCAATCCCACAGAGCGGTGAAATGCTCCACGAGCGCGATGAAGTAAAACGTTGCATCGTCGCACCATGCCGCCATCGTCGCACAACAGAAGGTTCGTCTTCTTCGTCTTCAACGTCTTCAACAGTTGGCGCCAAAAGCAGACGTGGATTTGGATTCCAATCCAAAAAACAAAAGTCAGCTTGTTGCCAGACTTAGCGCTTCAATTATACTAAAAACGTCGCGGTCCGCCGCCAAGGTCCGGGCGAGAAAAGTCGCTTGGCATTTCTCAGAAGCGCGGGCCGCGGACCGCCGGTGGACCTCGAATACCGGTGACGTAAGATCACGTGATGCACGGCCCACGAACCAAAACAGCAATTTGGTCCGTCGTGTGGATACACCTTTACAGAAGATTGTAAACGTCTTCAATTGACCCCGTAAGTGATGACGTCACAACAAGGCGTCTGGGTCCAAACAAACCGTTGCTAGGGACGTTGCTATGGACAAATGCATGGAGACTCCACATGAGGCTAGATTTTTGCTTACCAGTAAGTAAATAATTTTTTGTAAGCAACCTAACTTCTTGACATCGAATTATGAAGATGTTCTTGTCGTCTCAGTGTCGTATCGCAACGATGAAAGCCATTTCTGAAGACTTACACTCCGCTTTGCTTTGGTAGCAGATTACACGATAGATTTGCTGGCCTCTGTTGCAGCGGGCGTCTTCATTGAATTGCGTCGGTAAACGAGCGACAAAAACAAGGGCATCACCATGGCCGTAGAGGCCTCCGCAATGTGCATTTTTTTTTTTTTTTTTTTCTGTGAAGAACCCAGCTCGAGGGGTGAAAATGCAGTAAAATCAAACTACGTCATGCAGATCAGTTACGACGACGACCTGCAGTGCATTACCGGCGTAGTGCAGGCCAGCATGAGAAACAAATCGTATGCCGTCGAGGTAAGTTGTTTGTTATTGTTATTATTGTGGCTGTCAGGTTATTAAAGAATTGCATGTCTATCGCAATTTCGCAGTATTTTGCTTTTTTTTCCCCTTGGTATACATAACATTCCGTGGATGTGCTCTTTTGGGGAAGATCTCCATCGAACCCGCGATGCGAGTACAATCTGTAATGAACTCACCTTATGTTTTTTATCCAGTTCTTTCGCGCATTGGGGTCTTGCGGAAATCTGAAGAAACTGCAAGGGTCTCACGCGATGGTTACAACCAGGTATACAAAGCACCCTCGCATAGCGCGAGTCCGCAAACAAAATATAGGATCTCTACCGATCGCCTGAAGTGCTTTTCTCACGGGTGCAATGCGATCTTTTAGCAGACGATCATCTCGATCGACGCCCGGGCTTTCGATAAACCATATTTTGCATCGCACCCTACTATGAATTCTTATATGTGTCTGAAACTCATTATATTTCAAACAAATGCGATGTCAGAATATCGTCTTTATTCACACGATTCAAACGACGGCCCCGGTTTGGCCGGCCGGCGTGTGGCAGACGGCATACTTCTTGCATTCGTCGTCTGCTGCAGGCATCTTGAGGACCGGAAGTTGCAGTCGTAAATATTTCAGAAACGAGCGATTACCGGCACACTTCTGTCGAAACATATATGACATTCAAGCTTCCTACAGTTGTGATTTTTAGAAGTTTAAATCCTATTCCCGATTTTGAACGGTCGGGTTTTCGTAGCGAAACCGAACCACATGTATTCGTCCATAACAACGACCCTAGCAACGGTTTGTTTAGACCCATGACGTCACACTTACGGAGTCAAATGTTCCAGGACACCATAGCCCACCATAGCCAAGCCAGGCCAAGCCGCCAATCCACCAAGTTAGCCAAGTGAGCAGCGAGCCAAGCCAGGCCAAGTAGGCACCGAGCGGACGTTGGCGACGCTGGTGGCGCTTGTCCGACAGCTGAACGCTGAACCATAGAGCTGAACAGCTGGACGAACCCACGTAGGAAGTGTCCCGTGAAAATGCCAGGTTGTTGTGTTGCCCTGTGCAAAAATCGCTCGGGAAGTGGGAAGATCCTCTACTCACTTCCTTCCGGTAAAAATAGCGTTAAACGCCGACTCATCTGGCTTTTGCGCATGGGAAGGAGCGCTCCAGCTTCCAGGAATGCGAAAGTCTGCGAGGTACTTGTGCCTTTTGTTTTGATTTCAATTCAGGGTGTGCTTCTCTTCCAAGAAGTACACTGGTCCGAGGTGTTCTTTGTTGGTCAGCATCAAAATGGAGAGACTATTCGGCCAGTGTAGTACGACTGCTAACGTGTAAGTTTTTAGCGTGCCTTCCACAATAGTGATTACATGTGCGCACACCGGTGCGATGCCCCGATGCACATCCAGATCGAAAGAAGAAGTACGGATTGAACAGAATGCTCCAACCGCGAGTGAGAATAATGATGTGTCTAAGCTCGATCTCAGAAGTACACAACATGTAAGTTTTTAGCGTTCCTACCACAGTAGTGATTACATGTGCGCACACCGGTGCGATGCCCCGATGCACATCCAGATCGAAACGAAGAAGTACGGATTGGAAAACAGTGATAATAATAATAATAATAACAGTGCGTATAGCCATTTCGTTCGAAGTGCACTCCGGAGTGCGTATAGCTATACTCAATAATAATAATAATATTTATTTTGGTTCAGGAGAACCGCGGTTCTCCTGAACCAATGATGTGATGTGTCGAGGTCATGATGTCATGCGTCGAAGGTCATGAACCAAATGATGTGTCGAAGCTCGATCTCTGAAGTCACACACAGTCACCATTTCAGGAGGCGGGGAGCATGTAGAGTTATGACTGTTGGGTTCTTCGAATCACACGGTTCTAAGAAAATCAAACGGAGTTTAAGGCAGAAAAACAAAATATGAAGTTCATGTATGAGTTCATGTACGTGCTTACAGGTCGTGCTCACAACCACTGATCTCTTATGATAATTTGCTGGATCGCGCATCCCCGCTTGGTCGCTGCAGCGGGCGGCCATCGTAAGTTCTGAATCTGCCATCTTGGGTCAGTGAAAATCTGCCCGCTAAAATGTTGCAGAGGCTGGGCGGCTGTGTGCTGAAAGACATGTTTTCTGCTCGTTTGCCGTCATTCGCCAAAGAAGTTTTTTAAAACCTTGTGTAAATGGTCGTAGCTGCCTTTGAGAACCCGTGGAAATTTTTACAAAACTGCAGCGCCACAGGAAAAAGGTGCAACTCATCGAACGCGTCTCGCGGTCAGACGCCGTTTTCGAAGGAAATGCCTTGGCATGCCGAAGTGCTGCGTCATTGCGCCTTCACATGCTTAGATACCGATCAAGAATCAACGCCACGTTAACCCTTTGGGAAAAATTTGCGAGTGCAACATGCGTGAAGGTGTATGTGCCTCGGGAGCAGTGCCTTACTCTACTTTGACAACTGTTACTTCGGTGACTTTATTTGTAACTTACGACAATCCCGAGCCAAAAACGAGTTTGCTTAAGTGACGTTTGAAAACCTAACTCCCGTCCTGTGCTGCTCCACTGCGTTGCCATGTGACGTGAGTAATTTGGATCTATTCGAGTAGAAATCGAGCACAGCCGTGGTTGGTGCGTGAGAGCAATCACTTATTTTTTCCTATTTACTGATAGCAACAACTGAGAAGTCACAGTAACTCACCAGAACAGATGGACGATCTGGAGCTTTGCGACCGACATGAATGCAGCAAAGACATGTACGCGCGACACAGTTTCAAAACTTTCCTGAGGGGTCAACACATCCACATGACATTGATTCTTGATCGGTATCCAAGCGTGCGGAGGTGCATTGAGGCAGCACTTTCGCGTGCCAAGGCATGTTCCTTGATCATGCCGCCTGACTGCGAGACGCATTTGACGAGTTGTACCTTTCTCCTGCTGCATTGCGCATTTGTAAAAATTTACAAGGGTTCTTGAAGGCAGCTACATCTGTTTACACAAGGTTTTCAAAGACTTCTTCGGCGAATGACAACAAATGAGCGGAAAATGTGCCTCTCAGCACGCAGCCGTCCATCCTCTGCAACGCTTCACCCTGCAGATTTACACATGTCCAAAATGGCCGATTTGGAACTTCCGGTGGCCACATTCGCGGAGCGGGGAAGCGCGATTAAGCAAATTGCCATAGAGATCACTGCTCACACATAGCACTTAACAGGCTGCCATCTTGACTGATTTTTCAAGTTGTTTTTTTTTGGATGGATGAATGGATAGATGCTCATGGCTGTACCCTTTATAATGGGCAGTAGCTTATGCCACCTAGCCTAGAAACCAAACGTATGATTTTCCCCTCGCCCTTCTAAGTCAATTTGCTTCCCCTCTGCATATTTGTAACTATCACCAGGCGGTGTGGGATGTCGCCAGAATGACCTTTGGGGTATTGGGCAAAAAAACTAAAAACATCACCCCCTGCATTCTTCCCGCCAGTTTTCCTCTGGTCAAACTTAGCCAGCGTTACCCCCCCACGGGACCTTTCGCCCAATGTTCCTGGCGACTTTACAGGTGGCCATCCGCAGTTCCATTTGAATCCCCTGACGTTTGATGGCAAAACTAAATTCAAGGTAGTGGCACACCAAAACCAATGGACGACGTCATTTTGTTTAGGACTGCAAAGTTAGAGCGCTGCCATATTGAATTGGACCCCTCGGCGCATTGAGTCTGCGCCCCTTTATTCCTACTCCGACAATCCTAGTTTCATACTTCGAGCGCAGCAACTAAACGGAGCAGGGCGTACAGGAGCTTGACACTCTGAAACTGTCGACGAGCTGCATGAACCACATCCAACCGCACAGTTGTGACAAACCCGACATCTTGTGAATATGGGTGGCAGAAGCTGAAATTATTTCGAAGATAAATTAATGAAGGCGTCTGTGGAACAGCAGAGTGTCAAGTAAACCAGGCACCTCGCATCTCGCCTTAAAATAAATTGTTGTGCTATCTATAGAATGGTGATGTTCCAGTAGCACATAGATTGGTTCCTTCTCGCGCTGCGAGACGGAACTAGTGCCACTAAATAAGCTACACTTCAGAGGCTACGGAGGTCTCCCCTCCTACTCATCCTTTCCTCCTCCTCTTCCATACCCTCCCCTCCTCTCACAGTTTCCCGCTAAATTTAGCTAGGAAATTGACGTCACGTGACCTTAACACCAGTTTAGTCTTTCAACCAACTAGCCCAACTCGCCGTTTTAAACCAGTTTAGTTTCCCCGCTAGCGTGGAAAATGATGTCGCATGACCTCAACACCGGTTCAGTTTCTCCGCTACATTTAGCGGGGAAAATGACGTCACATGACTTCGTGTCATGTCACCCACATGAACAAATTCAGTTTCTCCGTTAGATATAGCGGGAAAATTGACATCACGTGACCTCAACACCAAATCAATTTCCCGCTAAATTTAGTGGGGCGGTTACAGCGACACCACTATACGCGGAAATGGGCACCTAAGAGCTGCGCTCTAAGAACTTCAGAACGTCACCGTCTTTTATACTTTACACTCTTCCATTCCTCACAGGCCTTAATTAATTAACCTTTGAAATAATTTTGGCTTCTGCCACCCGTATCCACAAGATGCTGGGTTCGCTATAACTGTGCGGTTGGAAGTGGCTCACACGGCTCACCGACAGTTTTGGTATGCCGTGCTACCGCACGCTTAGCTGTATGCTACGCTCCGTTTTGTTGGTACGCTCTGAGCAGCGGCATAGACTTTCCATTTTCCCGGGGGGGGGGGGGGGGGGGGGAGGGGGGGGGGTTGCGCAATTTTTTTTTCATTGGCAATTATCAGTACTTTATTTTAGGGGGTACATTTTACAGCGTATGTATATCGCCATGTGCCCGTCGCTGTGTGCATTATTTTGTTTACATGCCACTACTAGAAGCTCCTTACATGGCACGTAAACAGCGTCTCGGCAAGAATCAGGGGGCCGGGGGGGGGGGCACGAGCCTTGATGCCCCCCCGTAGTCTACGCCTATGGCTCCAAGTATGAAGCTCGGAGCGTTGGAGTAGGGGTAAAGGAGCGTGGACTCAACATACCCATCGATGGGTTTTCCAGGCTCCTGTATTTTTGCTTCTGGTTTCTTTGCGCACACGAAAGGTGTGGAATAAAATCTATAATAGTTTCTTTTACATTTTTATTAACCAAAACGTTGGTACAGCAACTAACAAATTTTTTTCTATTTGATTGTCAGTGCAGTCTGTGCTTGTGCAACATGCTGAGCTTAAACTCACTCAGGAGGTGAATCATCCCCATTCATCTTATTGTTGTTTTTCAATTAGGGCGGAACCTGTAAATTGAGCTTGTATCAGACGGCTGGCTGATGCTTCAACTTTCTCGTGAAAGTTTTGCAGTCAAAACACGGTCAACATTACATTCCAATTCAATGCTATTAAAATTACATCTTAAATTGTACATTAAATGCAGCTGAGATAGGAAAAAAAAAAAACCTTTTGCAGGTCTCACATTGAGAATAATTTACTGACCGACACATGTTTACCCTTTCTGTTCTGTGCTTTCTCATATCTCACCAACAGGGAAATAAATTTTACAGCTGACTGACATTCAATACTCGCACATCTCGCAAGCAATAACACAAACCTTACACCAGTCAAACAAGTAATTAGTATGCAAGGCAGGGTTCTGAAGTTTTTTCTCTGTGCTGTCTACTGCACCACCAGGCCCATGGCTTAAAAGAATAAAAGAAGGATTTAATGCAATCAATGCAAAGGTGCAGCGAGCTGGACAAGAATGACAATAATAATCCCTGGAAAAGATGAACAAAGGGGACAAAGGATGAACACGAATCTCCGAACACGGCTAGGTTACTGGTGTGTGACTGAAAATATTATTCTTGTCCAGCTCACTGCAGCTTTGCATTAATCACATTAAATCATAACCTTAAAATGCAGACCGTCCATCCTTGTTGGTGTTAGACTGGTGGCAGCTGTTAAAAACCCGTTCGCTCTACTGACATCTAACTCCTGGCTAGCTCAGTTGGTAGAGCGCTCCACTAGAAATGGAGAGATCCCTGGTTTGATACCACGACCAGGCGGATTTTTTCGGTCGCGCACCAGTCACCAAGCTGTGTTCGGAGATTTGTGTTTGTCCTTTGTCCCCCTTGTTCCCCTTCTCCAATGATTATTATCGTTAAAAGGAGGAAAAAAGAATTGCACTATACCTTCATCCTGACATAACTTTCCCTTTGAGACAATCTAAACTGCAATGTAAATGGGCGTAACATCTTTTCTTTCAACATGTAATTATTGCAGCTGTTGTTTAAAGAAATTGGTTACTTTCACTGCCCTGCAACGATTATTGTCGGTGCTGTCCCATATTTTCAATAATTTATGAGATGGGATGGGAAAGAGATGGGAACCGGAGTTTCATACCTTTCGTTTGTTGGTATTAAAAAAGGCTTGACTGCACATTTTGAGGAATAAGTACACTCCTTGTCACAGTGGACGGCATGGCGATGACAACTATTCACATTTGAAGACTTTCTAAACACGGTGAGTTCTGTATGAAGACCAAAAGCCCTAGAAACAAGCGGGTCAGGATGCGCTCCCACCACATTAGGTAAACCGAACGAAATTCTCTGCGCATCGCTTGCAACGGTCTTCCGAATGTCCAGTACCGGCAGGGCCAGACCCGACGAATTGGCTCAGTGTTCAGTGGCGAGAAAGCAAAAGAGAAACGAAAACTGGCAAGGCCTATTGTACCTTCGAAAACAATTCTATTTTTATTAAGCATTGTAATTTATATGAATCATGTCTTTACACCCTCCATCCAAGGCACGACAATTGTGCCTGTAGTTATCGTCATTTTGAACGGTTTGCACGACAATTAATTCGGAGCTTTATGCACCCGACTTAACACTCATCCACTTCTGGCAACGGACGGCCCTCAGTATGGTTATGCGGTATGGAAAGCGTTTGACAAGACAGTGTGCTGGGGTGCGATTCCTAGCTGGAGCATTTTGCATGCGTATTGTACGTAGCGAGTGAAGAAGTTCATTATCGATGTCAGCTCACCTGAGCACCGTGCTATACAAAACGTTTAGGGCCACGGTCACCGCTATGGTTTACAGATGGAAATCGAAAACACAGATCCCTTCCGTTCGGATTTCTTCCTTTCGCTGGCAAAAACAGCCATAATCATCTCGTTCCCAGTAGGCCTTCTTGATGTGCCAGTGAGCGAAAAGCAATCTGACGATTTCTAATGTAGATTTTATGAATCACCGACACTAGTGAGTGTTGTCTCGTAGTAATTTGCAAACCGGCAAGCACAAAAACGCTTCGCGGAAGCATATTTCGGTATGGATAAATGAAAAACGTGGCAGTGTGTTGCCATCATTGCCACTTTCACTGCGGGGAACGTCAAAGAGAAAAATTGGTTTAATATCAAGACGAGAGGTTAACCGATGGATCATGTGAGAGCACAAACGGATCAATGCTAGACGCAGGTAGTTTTTCTAATGTCAAGGTGCTTGACCTTTACTTCGGAGTGAGATGAAGGAATGCTAGCGTGGCAGGGGGGTGCATTATATAGGGAAGGGAGCAGACGGCACACGTCGCACAGATTGACTTGCAAGCAATGCAAGGAGAACTCTCGTTTCGCCCATCGGTACCTAAAAATAGACGGCACCAGTAAAGTCAATTCAAAAGTCCCACTAGCTCAATCTGTGCTTTGCCATCGGTGTAATCCGATATATATCGGCTCCGGAGAGGCATTTCTATGACCAAAGTGTCGGTAATCCCACTTCTGAGATGTTCGGTTCTTCTCCGAATCGCACAGTTTTGAGAAAAACAAATGGATTTTATTATGTATGTAAAAGGAAAATATGAAATATATATGTGTGATGACTGCACGCATACTCTGGGGGCCGCCACCTTAACTTCCACTTTTTACAGCAAAGCTGTATACCTCTACCCCACCATGGTTTCTTTTGTGTCGTTGTCAACAAAAAAACTCCAAGGCCATACAGCATAAAGCGCAATATTCGTTTCAAACAAGAAAAAAAAAAGCATCAAAATTGCATGATGGATGATAAGGCACCTGTGAGCAATGCAAAGCACATAGCATGTGTTTCCCAGTACAGATTACGGTTGCAGCTGCTCTGAAAAGGGGTCGACATCATTCGAAGCACTTGTGTGAAGTCAACCGGTTTGATGGATGATAACAGCGCCTGCGAACAATGCGAAGCACGTAGCCTCCCACCACATGCGTTACAAGACATGCTATGGGTAGACCACGTAATGTTAAAACTCCCGAAAAATAATGTGAATATGATGAGCGACGCAGGAAGCAAAATCGTCTTGCTCAACAGCGTCGTAGGCGAAAGCCCAGCAGCTCTCGCCCAAGATGTTGAGCGCATGCGTGAGGCTAGGCAGGACCCAGCATTTGCCGCCAGAGAAGCCGATCGCAAGCGTCAACGCCGTATAGGTGCTCAGGAAGTATGTGAAGCAGAGAACTGCTGCCAAACGACGCAAGTACCACGAAAACAAAGTTCAAAATTTCAATGGAGCGAATGCGAAATTTAAGAGACATTTTCTTGACAGTACAATTTGGCTTTATTTGTGATGTGTGTGATCAACTGTGGTACCAGGACGATTTGATGTGCATCTCAAATGTGACCAATACGCAAAAGAAGCACAGCGCCCTCGACATGTTGTCGCGTTTCTTTCCTGAGGAAGACGTTGTGAACTTTAAAGTGTGTGGTGCGTGCAAGGATTCCTTACTCGAAGGGAAACTGCCTCTACTCTCCAAGACTCATGGATACGTACTATCCTCCGATCCTAGCACATCTGCCTCCGCTAAACATTGTAGAAGAACATCTCGTTGCACCTACGGATTCCATTCATATCAATGAGACGTCTCGCTCACGGAGGCAGGACAGTTTGGGATTAAAGGCCAAGTCGTAAGCGTCCCCATCGATGTACAAAAGACTGCCCAGAGTCTTCCTCTAAGCATTGACGACGATGTCGCCATTAACGTCTACATCTCACCGAATACACCCAAGTCTGACATTGAGTGCTTCATGCAAACGCACTTCTCCTCACTGTCAATGGATCAAGCCACACTGGTAATCATTGTCGGGGCGATGAGAAGTTGTCAGTCGGAACTCGTCGTACCGTCACTCGGAGAAATGGCATCACACACACACACGCAAACACTCAAACCACACGCCAAACGTGGAAACAAACTTGAATACCCTTGCGCCTATGTGTAGTGAGAATATGCAGGCTCTTCGGAGTTCCTGATGTTCCGTGCAACGAAAAGATTAATCTAATAACGAATTGCATCGGATGCCACCTTGACATGCAAAGCAGAAAGCAGGACAGACTTCATCGCATCCGTGAGTGACCATTGAGACGTGCGTCTCGATGGAAGCAAATTTCACGAAGTGAGGGAAACTTCACCAAAAATAGGAAAATATACCAAAAATAGGAAAATTGTAGGCGTCCAATGAAAGAGGGAGAAACATGAAACGCCCGTCGCGTCTGTGCTACAGGCGGTCGCCCTCTGTCCGGAGGCTTTATTCGCAAACGTCTATCGTCTCCTCAAGATCGTAGTGACTGCACGTAACAACGGCGGAAGCTGAGCGCCCGTTCTCTTCACTACGACGGTTGAAAACATACCTTAGAGCGTCGACATCCAATGAGCGACTGCTCGGTCTAGTGCTTCTGAATGTTCACTGCGACATTGAGGTTCAAGCGGTGGACATCCTGAATATTCTTTGCCGTGAACGGAGGCGGCTGCATCTTAATATGTAGGCACTTGGCATAAATGAAACTGATCAAGAGAGCCTGTAAATTGCTTTCTGAAATAACTAGCACAGTTACTTTTTTTATTCACGGTAATTTCTAGTCAAAAGCACGTAATTCTGACCAGTACACAAGGTGTGCGCGAGCGCAGCGCCACCCGTTGCTTACAGTGCAGTTGTTTTTACAATTCATTTAATATTCCTTACATCACTGACATTGTTTTATATTATCACCATATGTGCGTTTTATTATGTCCACTTTTTAGTTTGATTTAACTATGTATTTCGGCGAGGATAGTTTGTTATACTTTACCTTGCAATTGCCATCCTTCACCCCACAAATGTTTAGAAATATCCGTTCTCTATATATCTGAGATCAAATTCTTCTCTATATATCTGAGATCAAGTTGCGCATCCCATCAAATAAGCCTGAATGAAGAAATATTGACTATTTTATTTATTTGAGCATTTTCTATCCCACAAACATTCCTTCCGAAAGCATATAAGTTGGAGATAGTCCGCGCTCCAGCTTTGCCCTGTGCCCCGTGCAAGGCTGACTGTGTGAGCAGGGTAGCGAGCGGGCCCACCAGGGGGGGGGCAGCTTTGGCATTTCAGGGGGGTTTCGACCCCCAAAACCCCCCCCCTTGCCTACGCCACTGCACTCATGTGCTTCACCGATGTAACTCAACCAACTACCATTCATGGATCATGCATTGATCTAACTTTAGCTGAGAATCTCTACAGTGAGAACAGAAAATTAAGTTTGTATCACTCTGATCATAAAGCAGTTGTGAATGTCGTTACAAAGTAAATAAAGAGTGTGCGCGTCGCATTGGGTAAATCGTTGTAGGATTCATTACAGCTTCGCTAGCCAACCACCTTCACAGAGTGGAATGGCTCTACAATGTTTTTTCCCTGCTTTATCCAATGTTGTCTGGGGACTCAACTTGACTCCTGTCTTATTCCAGGACCACTTTGAAGCGAAGGAGTTCAAGACTGATCTGGTTAATGGCAGACGCAAGCTGAAGGCCAACGCAGTTCCATCTCTGCTCCTCAATGCGGAGTGGAATCTTCCAACCACGGAGAAGCGAGGTAATTGCAATCGAGCATTAAGCTTCACTTGCCTTTTTTTGTTGGCATGTAGTCAGCTGTTTGTGTATTCAAAACAAAATATTTGTCACCCTTACAGATGCAGACATTGCTCCTTCGCCCAAGGTCCATTCAGGTGTCTTGTCCAACTCCGTAGTGCTAAAACCAGGCAAGTTGAATTGGTTGAATTTTGGCAGTTAACATTAAATTTGAACCATTCCTGGTGTAAAATAACCTTTGTAACTAATAATCATTTTGTGTACAGTGGAATCTCGTTAATTTGGACCCGAGGGGGACCAAAACTTTGTTTGAATAATGCAAAGTTTGAATGACTGGGAGTTTCCTTCCTAGAAACACATAGGACAGGACCTGCATGTTAGTTTGAATTATCTGCGAGTTTGAATTAAGAGTTTGAATTAACGAGATTCCACTGTATATGTGAACAGCCTCTGAAGAAGACAATTGTGCATATGAATAGTGTACTAAAGCAAAATTGTTAGTCGTCTGTTTTATCCTGTTCTGTACTGTCTTAGTTTGTTTCTGTAAGTTAAAGCTGACCCTTCACTAAGTTGAGATGCTCTTGTGAATTAATCAACTTTATTATGTGTGTTCTGAAGACGCCTTTAAAGTGAATAATCGAGACTCCTAGCCTCACTGCTGACTATCACGTGAAAATTCTGGATTTGTAAAATCTTCACCAACTTTTGTCTATAAGCGACAGAGAGAGATAGGTGTTAAATGTCTGTACTCATTATATACATCGGTGTGTGCCAACTATGGCACATCCGAGGCGAATTTTACAGGTAGTGCATAGATTTGATTCTGCAACTGCTACAAAACCTTGTCTGGTTATACACAAGTCGGAAGTGTTCCGGGGCCATCTGAAGTGTTGGTGCGTTACGAGGGAACGCAACAGACTCGAGCACACTGACACGCAAATCTGTGCACTAGCCTCGAGGGTATTAAAAAAATTAAAGACGATTACAATTCTCTGTAATGCCAAATTAGAGCGCAGCTCTTTAGGAGGAGGAGGGGAGGATATGCCCCCTCCCCCTACCGTACCCTCCTCTCCTCCTCTCCTGCTGCCCTCCCGTTTAGCGAGAAATTTTTACTAAATCTCCCGCTAAATTTAGCGGGAAATTTAGCAAACATTTTCTTGTTAAATTTAGCGGAAACATTTCCCTGCTAAATTTATTTGGAAAATTTTAATTTTAGTGGAAAAATTCTTACTCTAGATTTAGCGGGAAAACTTGCCAGCTAAATTTCGCAGGAAAATTTCCCATAATGCAATGCGCACGGTTACGCCGACGGCGACGCCGCTCAACCCGGAAAGAGGTGCCTAAGAGCTGTGCTCTTAAAAAAAATCACTCTCCTCTAATTAATCATCTCAGGTGTACAACGCTTGATCATTTTGTGTCCTCCCTTACCCATAGGTTCACTGTGTTCTTCATGCATTCTTTCCCTGCTGCAGAACCTGCAGCAAAACCTCCTTGCGATGCACCTCAAGCAGAAACTGTGGAGTTGCATGAAAGTGGCTTGAACCGAGAAAAGAAGCCAGAGCTGACACCGTACCTTGAACAGAAGTGTTGGAAAACAGGAGAAGAAAGAGGCAAAGTCCGACAGTCTACAAGTCACACCTTCACTGCTGATCAAATTAGAATGTCGGAGAAAGGTACAATCGGGGGAAGCTCCAGCCGGAATGCAACTGTGCCGAATGCTTTATCCACGAAAACGGTGTGTGGAAGCAAGGGCTGCGAGTACGTCAAAGAGAACATGGTTCCTCTACCTGCACCTAGGACACTACATAAACAAGTGGAGTGCACAGAATTCTTTCCAAGTAAGTTTTAAGAATGGAACAAATTTTAGATACCCCACTCTTTGTGAGCCAATTTGAAGGAAGGAATACTAGACGAAGCTCTTCTCTGTTTTCAAGCCAAAAGTTTAATCCATGTACCCAGAAATATGGCACTCCTGTTTACCCATGAATGAGATGCGTTTTGCGCCCAGATTTGACTCTGAAGATATATGATCTTTTATGCAGTGGCGAAAATTTCTCCCTCATGATGCATTTTAGAGCCCCCCGTAGATCTGAATCTGGCACTGTCAGTCAGTGGCGTAACTAGATATGACGGCGCCCATGGCAAATGAAGTTTCGCGCCCCTCATGATGATAGTGATAACGGCATCATCATCATCATCATTATATTATTATTATGGGTGAACTCGGCTCAGCGCCCCCTCCCAAGTGGCACCCGGGGCACTTGTACCCCCCTGCCCCCCCCCTAGTTACGCCACTGCTGTCAGTGAACTCTGTATGAAGGGTGATGTTTGGGCACAAGCACTTCACAGTCTGAAGCCTGGTTCAGACACTTGCGTTTGACTGTGTTTGACTGCGTTGCGGCGGCGACAAACCAAGACATCCCTGCTGCTTATATCGCGTGCCAAGATGATTCCTTGAATTGGATTCCACTCTTCATACGGAGCACAGATGTGCCGGTGACTCGCTTTCGGTTCTCGACGCAACGCAGTCAAACGCAAGTGTCTGAACCGGCCTTTACTTGCCTCCTTGAGAGGGTGCAATCTTTGTGCTTCTTAGGCACATCTTTCTTTGTGAGATGCTTCGACAGGTTTGGGAACACCTTCGAAACGGCATCTGGCGCCAGGAGCGGGATATAGTTCATTTGGTTCTGACGATGTCTCCTTCGACACAGAACGGCAGGGAAAAATCTCTGGACGAACCATTCGTCAAAGTGGAGCTCGCACACCGTGGAGATGAATCCTCTTTCATTTCATTGGGGTTCATCTCGTAATGATAATGCAATTAATGCAGAGGTGCAAGCGAGCTGGACAAGAATGATGATTATAATCCCTGGAGGAGGGGAACAAGGGGGACAAAGGAACACAAATCTCCAAACACTGCTAGGTGACTGGTGCGCTACCGAAAAAATCTGCCTGGTCTTGGTATCGAACCAGGGACCTCTCCATTTCCAGTGAAGCCCATTTGTTCTACTGACATCTTACTCCTGGTTAGCTCAGTTGGTAGAGTACTCCACTGGAAATGGAGAGTTACTTCGATACCAAGACCAGGTGGATGTTTTCGGTCGTGCACCAGTCACCTAGCTGTGTTTGGTTGTGTTTGTCCTTTGTACCCCTTGTTCCCCTTCATCTCATCCTTGGAAAATGGTGTTAGCTGTTCATATGTACAGTACTACCAGGTAATTCTCATGGCTACTGTGTGAATAACTCTAATACACTCGTTCAATGAATCCATCATTACTCTCTCATTTTTTCTTTTCCATAACCCAGGTGTAAACGAGCCTGGGCTCTGCTTTCTAAGGAGCGATATATTTCAGACAAACACTCCGAGGATCCCTTTTTGTTTTCTTCATGCACCTCTTTCAGCTTCTATCATGTCGTTCACTTTTTGGCAGAGTTCCACACTCTATTTACTAACCCTTTGTTGGTCGTTGCTGTACAAGTACAGTCGCAATCACACATTTGAAGGTGCCCGCCTAAGCGCAAAACCACACGCACTGTGCGAGGTGTTGCCATTTGTTATGTCTCTGAAAAACTACAAACATTATATTCGCACAGTGTTTCGCTTTGCTGGGGCTATGTATAGTTTTGAGATTTGATGCTTGGTGCACTTGATACGCACGAGACGGTCCCTTCACATGTTGGCTGCTCTAGCAGTAGTGGCAATCGGAGTGCCGGCTCTTCCGATGCAGACTTTTAACGCTTCTCAGAATTGAATTCAGGAATGAGAGCTTACCATCGGATGAAAAAGCTCTGTAAAGTACCTCCAGTTAGGAATTTGAAACCGCCAGATTGTTGCGGAAGTAGACGTGCCAAGATGAAATCGAATGGAAGGTGACAACCTTTTGCTTTCAATATTTCTGTTGGATGCTTCTAAACATGAACAGCTTGCAAGCACTGTATATGTTCCCGCTAGGTAGGTAAAAAAACAAACCTGTGCTTCGACTGCTTCTTTATATTATTCTTTTGAAAACAAAACCTGACCATTCGGAAACATGTTTTGGGTAAAAAACTCGTGGCGGGGCACGTATGTCATTAAATAAATTTCCCACGGAAATAAAATATTTTTAGCGCAATATTTATGTTGCAAGATGCAATTTGGGTGAAGATCAGTGGCTCCGCCCATTACTACTGTATTAGCTCAACTGCTCAATTGAGCACATATGTGAGTCTAATGTCCCTTTGTCACAATGTCCGGTGCGTCTAGTGTACCATTTAACACCACCTACTAGTCATGCAAGCAGACGTGCAACAGTGTATGGCATCTGCCATTAGAAAAAAAAATTGGGTTGTGTGTATGTACATACAGCCTAGAACTTGGTCTGCTTCAATGGGCGACGAGTCTCCCAGCTGTAGATGAGAAATTTAGCCAGTGCACTACAACCGCTAGCCTGGGGTCTTTACTGTGCATCACGCAGTAGTGATACACGACCGCACGCCGGTACGATGCTCATCCAGGTCAAAATGGGCAGGGGTGGGGATTGAGCCCAGGATCCTGGGTTCTGCAGCGGGAGTTTTCGCTCCACGTGCTCCGAGCTGGTGTGCGCTAGTCCACTCGGCCACCGTTCCCCCTCTGCCATTAGATCACACATTACCACCGTCTGCAACGCACGCAAAATTCGTCCATGACAGTGTCGCGTAAGCGTCCGCCATTCACTGCATCCATCTGGTATACCGCCACCGTCTAGCACCGTCTGCAACGCCTGTAAGACGCGACCATGAAAATGGTGCTCAGCGTTCCATTGTGCATGAGACACAGTTCAATACAAGCGTCTGTCAATGTGTGCTAACAAGCGACCGAAAGGACTAAAAGAAAATCAACAAAATAAGTATGGAGTTTTTTTTAGCCTCTCTGTTCTTGTTGTTTTCTTGCATAGTGTCCACGAGCAAGGTGGGCGAATGTCATGATGCTCAATCAAAACGCAAACCTAAAAGTATTCGCTTTGGCAAGCCAGGTGCGCTGCTCAAAACTTAAGAGCCACAGACCTCCCAGAGCAAAATGGTGGGAGCATACCTGAACAAAAGTGATGCAAGGCGAACAGCCGATTGCCTCCAGCCAAATGGCTCACAAATTCTTACCTGTGCAGGTAGCCTTTTAGTACTAAAACCATGGTTGCAGTCAAGATGGTTGCCCAGTTCACAGAACAGCAGGGCCGCTTTTACGGGAACATCTTTGTGCAGCATCGGCACACGCAAACAAACAAATCAAGCCAGATCAAGCAAAATAGTGGATACGAAACGCTAGGCTTACGCCAGTCCCACTATGAAAACAAGCACCCGCACAGCACTTCTGAAGGCATGTGCTTACAACATTTGTTTGCTGCAAACTAAGTCGGTTGAGGAGATCTTCGTCTAAACACCTCTGTGAATGCAGGACGACTCGCACTCGTAAAAATAATCGAGCTCGACAACTTCGCAGTGTATAGAATTACTCGTCGCAAATGTTGGCAGCAGTGTTTGTTATCGTTTGAAATCAAAACGGAAGTGGCAATCTTGCAATATTTTTAAAAACAATAATGACTCTATCTCGATTGTTTGTTTCTCAAACATAAAAATATGTCGAACAAAAGACTATGACGTTGCGAAGAAACAATTTCACAACCAACATTCCACACGTCAGTCATCTCCCTAACGAATAACAGCTGGTGCTTAGCTAGCTAAGCACCTTTTACTAATGGGTGCAGTGTAGAGCAGGGCTGCCTTCACCTAAATTGCATCTCGCAGTGTAAGCATTGCACTAAAATATTTTATTTTCTGCATAAAATTTATTTTGTGAAACGTGTGTCCCACCTAAGCACATAAAAAAAAAAAAAAATTTTTGCCCCTTTTTTGGTGTCGCTTTTAAAACAAATAATGTTAGGTTATTCAAATAAATATTATGCTTTCCTGGAGATGAGCATCTTGCGGTGTAACAACTTTTAATGCGAAAGCATTAACTGTCCCATGGAGCGAGCCGACGTCATCAGCTTTGAAGCCACACCAAAACGGCACCTTAAATCCTTTCTCCAAGTGAAGCTAGTTCCCAGCTATGAAACCACGCAAAAAGCCTAGCCAAATGGCACCTAGTTTCTCCAATCCCAAAGGAGCGGAGTAAAGCTGATAGATTTCGGCTTTAGTCCCATTGGCTGGGGCGCGTCGACGAGGCTCTCATTGGCCGCTGTGCGTCAGTTTTAACAACCGCCACCCCATGGTGCTGCGTGTCCGTCAGCGCGCTGACAACACGAAACGTCCAAGGTCAGAGCGGCGAGGAGAGGGCGCGCTCTGCCGTTGACGCAAATACGCTGCAGACAAAATAGGGGAGCGAAAGAATGACGTGCATGCTTTCGCATGCATGTCATTCTTTTTTAGGTGTACCTCGAGCCTTTTGTGATTACTCCTGACCTGGTAAGACAACGATTGTCGAGTCTAAACCGATTTTTCCGATTGTGAGTCGTGAGCAGGGCCTTGCAAATCTTCCCAAGACGACGGCAGCAGCACGTTTGCTCGTGCATTCGTCGCCTGCGGGCGCATGCTACTAGTGGGCACCTTTCCGAAGCAGGCCATTTTTTCATTTGCCGAGGTTGGGGAGAGCCATGTTAGCACATCTTTTAGCCACGATTAGCACTCCCAGAAATTCAGGCTTAGGTAATGTCTGCTGGCACTTGCTGTTTGGTCTCTTGCAACTCGTGGTTCGTGAACCTCCCTGTGATTGGAAGGTTTCAGACATACATACTTTGGAGCTTATTATCTGCCATCCCTGCAGTCCAGGGGTTGGACGCTCGGCGAGCAAGTTGGCGAGATCGCCGAGATAGGTTAGCGCGTCAAGGTCAAGTGCAGTGCTGGCCAATCGGCGACCTCGCCGTTTTTCTCGTAGAGTGTTCTAACTTGGAGCCCAGGAAGGGAAGTTAATTTTTCCATTTGGATCAGTGTCATATGCGCTATTCTGCGCGAGTAGATTGGAAGGGGTTGGACACCTCTGACGTGTTTTCCAATTACGAGCGCATTCACAAAAGAGAAGCGTGCTCGTTTAATTGCCATTGGACACGTGCACAGTGATTTTGAGCTGAAGTGACAACCAGGTGAATGTGCTTTTGGATCAAATGTGTGGCTTTTTTTGTCATTTTAGGAGCGTCGGAATAGCCGAACCAGTGTGTCTTGGTGCATGTTTGCTGCGCAAAGGTGTGTCTAGTGTTTTGATGCCTGGAGATTCGGACTAACTGCCCATTAATGTGTCAGAGTATGCTTAGCACTTATGGCCATCTTCATCGTGGTTGTTTTTTCCTTCGACTTTCATAATACACGAGGGGACGCTTGTTTCTGTAGGCGATGGAGGTGCATGCTCGAAGGATGTCGGCTGCCTACCAGAACCCACGATGGACATCCTCTTCAAATGCTGCTTCTGCACCCATATCACCAGGGATCAGCGTGGAATCCTCAATCACCTGGTTGTCCATAACTGTGAACAACAACTCAAGTGCCAGCACCGCCCAAAATCCTGCCCAAAATTCTTTTCCGAAGGGGAGAACTTGGGATGCCACACCGAGATTCACAAGCCGAAAAGAACTTTCGAGTGTCAACTGTGTCCTGCAGAATTCCGGAGAAATAGAGATCTGGTCAGTCACATTCAAACGCACACGGGTAAAAACCATTTCAGATGTGGGGAATGCCTCAAAGTGTTTGCTCAAATAAGTTCTCTACGTTTCCACATGCAAAGCCACAGAGGTGAGAAGCCTTACAAATGCGAACAGTGCCCCGAAGCCTTCGCTTGGAAGGGCGCACTGCTACATCACATCAAAGCGCACACAAGTAATAGGCCGTTCAAGTGCACCAGCTGTCCAAAGACTTTCGTCCGAAGTAGAGACTGTACAACTCACATGCGAACACATGCGGGGAACAGACCTTACAAGTGCATGCAGTGTCACAAAGCATTTACTCAAAAACCTGCTCTTCTCCGCCACATGCGAATACATAAACGCGAGGTGCCCTACAAATGCAAGTGGTGTCCCTTATCCTTTAGTCGAAGTGAGAAATGATACGGCACATTCGAATACACACGGATGCGATGGATACGTCACATGGACCATATGGACCATGCTGCTGACCCTAGTGATGCCACTGCCGCCGATACTTAATAAAACAAGGTATATGTGTCTTTTGGAGTGCTGCCATTCAATGGTTTTGAAAATATGCTTTTATCTCCAAGCTGTTTGGTCTCGGTTGTATTCTTATTGATTCTTTTCTTATTTGCCTGGAACAGAGGATGTTTCGGACAATAAATGCCTCTTTAGACACAATTACTTCTTGTAGCCACGGTTCAGTGTCTCGAAATAGTGTGCATCCAAGATGGTGTACTAATTTATCAATTGATCAAAACAGGTAAATGTGTTAGTTGGTACATACGAAGGCTTCCACTAGCAACCGTCCCCCCTTTCTATGTATCTTCCTCGCGTTTAATTACTGTTACCAACACGCTCATTTTGTACTTAACTTGTCAGTTGGTTTCTTTTGGTCTAAACATGATTTGCTCTTTTGTGTTTTATATTCTACGCATGACAAGAAAGGCAACGTCCTTAGGGTGGATGACTTCAAGTTTCCCTTAATGCACTTTTCTACAGGAGTGTTATTCGGGTGCATAGAAATTTGCATAAATAAACCAGTAAACGAAATGCATTGAAACTTTTCACAAATGCATCATTAGGTGGTTCATTTGTCATACTCAAATTTCATTTGTAATTTTCAGGAAAAAAATAAGTTTAAAGCCTAAAAACTCTCTTGTTTTTCCTATGCACAGGAAGAAAAAAAAAAAAAAAATCTGGTCGATGCTGCCACTCTTAGATGGCACAACGTAAAGCGAAAACGTGAAAACTTTTCTGGGATGAACACCTGCAAGCAGATCCAGCAGGTTTGAACACGTGTGGTAACCATCTACGAGTGGCAGCATCGATCAGACAGTCTCGGCCATTTATGTCCCTGTGCATATAGGAAAAAAAAAAAGGGGGAAAAAGGAAAAATTTGAGTTTGAAGTTTGTTTTTTGAATGGCATTTGAGTATGAAAAAGGCAAATCTAAAGGCACCTTTCTGAAAAGTTTCAGTGGTCCATTCATACTACTTTCTTTTTATGCCCAAATAGCACTCAAGAACACCCTGTGGATACCTAGGTTCCTTTTAAGCATTTTTATTTTGCTTTGACTAAAGCATAATGCAACAAAAACACACACAATGAGTTGGAGCATAAGTTTCTTATGCTGGAATCTTGAAAGTGAAAGCCCATTCACTGACAAGTACATCACTGTTGCCAGCAGCAGTACCCAGCCTGACCTCTTCGTTTTGCTTTTGTTTGTTGGAAAGTCTACTTCTAATCTGACCAACTTCTGTAGTTCGATGCCATTCCATTTGCCGGCTTCTATTTAAGTACCACTGAAGTTTCTCCATATAGATTCTGGGCGTTAAAGAAATACTGAATCGAAACTTTAAATTATTAAAACGTTACTTTAAATGTACGGAATGAAACATTAAATGTGCGGAAAATGAAACTTTTAATGTACGGAAAACGTTCAGAAACAAGTGGAATAGGATCAGTAGTACCTTTAAATGACAATCGCATGCGCATATTTTGAGCAGAATGGCTACATTTTTTTGTCTTTCTTAATGCCGGAGTTTGGCGAGCGCTTCAAAATCGGCCATCGACGAGTGCCCAATGCGTCTTGGGAAGTCCGGTGCACCGTGACGTCATCGTTTCTGGCAAAGCCAAGCATACGGTAGATATGAGCTTTGCCACATGGTGGAGTCGACACATTACAACCTCATTTTGTCGAGGTACGCGAGGACCAAATGACAGCGTGACCGCTCCATCTCGACCGCCGCCGCCAACGCGTTCACAGTAGGGTTGTGCGAATATTCAAGATTTCAAAAAGTAGTTTTGAATAATAGACTATTCAAAATTCGCTTCGAAAAGAACTGCACTATTCACATTTTTTCGAAGTGTTGATTGCGGTGGGTTAGATCCGTTGAGTGCGCTTCTTTCCGAGCA
The DNA here is from genome assembly GCA_013358835.2 of Ixodes persulcatus. Taxonomy (NCBI): domain Eukaryota; kingdom Metazoa; phylum Arthropoda; class Arachnida; order Ixodida; family Ixodidae; genus Ixodes; species Ixodes persulcatus. The sequence continues at coordinate 128,104 of JABSTQ010009815.1, read as the reverse complement.
CCGGTGCACAGCGGAGAAGCAATACCCGCGGAAGCGAGCTCCGTGGGTGTTGCTTCTCTGCATTGTATCGGTACGAAGCGCATCCAACAGGGTAACCCGCCGCGATAAACACTTGGAAAAGTATTAATATCGCAATTGTGTGCTTGGAAGAAAAGCATACATTCAAAGCGGGATGGTGCACGCGTGCCGGCTGTATTTGGGAATAAATGGAAACTTGTGAATGTGTATATCTACATTGTAATAAAAGTTCCAAAATTAAACTGACTGTTATGCAAGAGTATACTATGTTAGGCAAAGATGCCCTTACAACCTGCGTTCTACATGTGCAATTATTTCTTTTTTTAACTCGAAATTAAAGAAGGAATATTTCATATAGGAAGATTTGTAAATTCACTTAATTAGATATATAGTTGACTATCTCTATAAGATCCATTTTATGTCAAATCCGTCGTGTACTTGCTATCCCAAGACATCAGACCTTATGAAGACAGTTCAAAAATATAGATAAACTTAGCTTATAAATGAACAGGTGGAACAACCTTCACGAGTTTAGCTGGGTTTTCGTCTAAGCATTGCGCAATGGTAGTGAAAGGCGTGGAAAAACTATTCGATATTCGAATCGAAAAATATTCGGCCAAAACCAGTATTTGCTTCGAACTCAAAATCCACTATTCGCACAAGACTAGTTCACAGAGTGCTCGCACTGCAGGTTGCCTGCAGTTGTCTGTAGAGTTCCACTTCAGCATGAAAATTATTACTTCGATGACGATGTCCGTCGGCTGCGCCGGCTTGCTTGCTACAAGATCACAGTCAAGCGATGCGATTCTTTGGTCAAGCCATGCTGTTGCTTGGTCCACATACTGTCAAGACCGGTTATGACGAAATAGCCAATATAGCGAAGTGATTTCCAATTCCCGTTGACTTTGTTATAACTAGAGTTCCGCGTTTTCGGTTTCTATTTTTTCAAAATTCTGTGTACTTTTTTCGGTGTTTATTTTAAAATCAAATTTTCGTTTTTTTTCGGCGTATATTTATGCCCACAATAGTTTATCAGCTTTTTTCGGTGAATATAAAATAAACAACAACGGACACCGGATCAGATGATCCTTGTAGATCCGATATTTCTCATCACTCAAAGAATAACGGCACAGATACATTGAAAAAGATATGAACACTTTATTTGTGAAATGTGTGCAACTGTAAAAGAAACACAGAAGTACAAACAAGTCAGATATGAAGCCTATGCCAAATGACGTGGAATTTCACCTTCCGTACATCAGGATTACGTGATCTTATTATAGTACGCACACACATGTACTTTCCCAGGTTCTCGTTGATCCATACTCTTTTTTTCCTGTTAATATGACCCTGAGCTTCGGGAATGCCCTCTCAACGCTAACACTGGACACTGGCAGGCTGAGGAGATGAAGCGCTGCCTGAGCCAAGATCGACCAATGAACCCATTGTGACCACCAAAAGAGACACGGTGTGACGTTTAGAAGCTCAACACAACATGCAGAGCTTGCATGAAGTCAGTCTTTCTTACAACGAGTTTGAAAACACTCTCGTACATGGCGAAGTCATGGGGCATTTCGGACTTCACGTTCCGATCGATGATTCGCACATTAAACTAAGACGTCGTGATGGCACCCGGGTATCCCATACAAACGGACACGTTTCGAAAGATACTGTCGTTCCACTTTTTCGCCACGGCTCTGCGGTACGACTGGAAGGTCAAAGTGACCTTTTCCGGTTAAAACTGAATTTTAGAAAATGAATTCGACATACTTTTATCGGTTTAAATAGAAAATGTCAAACCTAAAAACTGACCTTTTTCGGTTAAAACCGAATTTCCGAAATTGGATTCGGCAGTACTTTTATCAGTTTTTATCGGTTTAAACCGAAAACTCCGAACCCTAGTTATAACCGGTCTCGACAGTGCTACTTTAGCGCCCTTGTGCTCCTTTCATAGTAAAGTCTTTACTACATAAATGATTGCCGCACAAGCTTGGAACATGATGGACGAGCACGTCGGCGTCTCACGATACTCGCTACACCACGCTGCTGCCTAAACCCTCTGCCGTGCAACAGCACGGCATCTCACTGTAAACCTACAGAATGATGACGGACATTTGATTCGTCCAACGAAGCAAACAATCACTTCGAAGGGGACGACCGTCAACCTCGTCAACGCAGGGCCGGTTCTACGAAGATTGCCCACGCAGCCCAGCATGGCCTACTCAACGGTGGCATTCTCTGCTGATCTCTTGTGCTAGCGTTAAGACCCAATTCGTATACAGTCGAATCTTGTTAATTCAAACTCGAGGGGGACCGAAAATTTGTTTGAATAAAGCAAAGTTTGAATTACCGGGAGTTTCCTCCCATAGAGACACATAGGATGGGACTTGCATGTTAGTTTGAATTAAGAGAGTTGGAATTAATGAGATTCGACAGTACACTGTAGTTGGTGACAGGTTACGAGTTCAGGGGAAGCTCCTCCCACCCTTTCCACTTTAACAGGGCAAATGCTGGAGAGGAGGTCACCTCCTCTCCAGCATTTTCTCTGCTAAAGTGGAAAGATGTGGGAGGAGCTTCCCCTGACCACTTAACCTCTCACCGACTATAGACCATTCCACTAGATGCTCTCGGAGCGGCGCCATTTTGTTACACCTGGGCATTACGAAGAATTCGGCGGGGTAAAAGAGGGAGGGGCACGCATCCAATCCCTACAGCAGACGACAGACCAGCGGTCCTCCATGTATATTGGCAGTACCTGTAAGCTGCACTTTGGCTGTACCGAACAACTAACGCTCGCTCGCTGCTGCCGCTATGAAGTGGTTCGCATTTCTAGAACATTTATGGATATTTTAGGATCAGTTTGTTGCGCTCTACCGATTTATTCCAGTAAATGATCAGCCAGCGTACCTTCGTTCGGTTGCTTCAATAGCAATAAAGTCCACCGGCAGTACTATACCTCAACCGCGGCGTCTACTGCATCAGCAGAAAACCAAATCCCGATTGTACAATAGCGAGTTCGAAAAAGCCTTTCCTGGTTTTTTGTGAAATGCCATGCACACACAAAACTTTTCTTACTCCTGGGTTGAAAACATTAAAACCCAGAGCGGTTTTCCTTACATGTTCTCAGCCAAATGTGATAGAATTTTGTTAGCCAGACAAGTGCTGTCACGTCGAAGTTAGCTGCTTTGTTTTTATTTTTTATATATTATAAACAAACCACGCTGCCGGCACATCCGCATCGTTGGGTTTTCAACGGTGAATCGAAGTCGATTTTGCACCCATTAGTCGCTTCCCAAGTACCACCTACACCACGTAAACATAACAAAAAGTTATTTTGGTTACAAATAGACCGCTAGAAACATCCATGATAATGTAGGTCCTCTAAGGTCTCCCCTCCATATTCAAGGCCATCAGGTAACGAATTCTGTGCGGATTTGTTGTTCATTGAAAACAATGCATTGTGCGGTTGTTGTTTCATAGTCATAAAGAGCATGTTTTTATGTCGTTTAGTCTGGACTTCCCAAACATAGTTGGCAAGGTGCTAAATCAGTGCGAACTCCATCTTGCAAAAAGCCACTGCAACCGCATTTACCTTTTCCCGGAGACGACAGATCGACCGCACTGCTTACAGGGTCGTGTTCACTTTTCTTTTTTTTACTTGCACAGCAGGTGACTGCAGCATTGTGCTTGGTTATTCTCCTTATCGGACGTAACAATGTGCGATAACTTGCACATCTAAATCCGCACTTTTGCGTCTGATATTGCCGAAATGATGCAATTTTACGGCGGAGCTGTTAAGAGCTAGTTTCCCCAGGATCGTGTCCCCTGCAAAGAAATGTCGACACAAAAGTCTGCTGGCCGCCGTCGCTCATAGATGGCGGTAGCTGTCCAGAGTGTTGTGTTTGCCGGTTGTCCGCTTGCCGCCATCGCTCATAGATGGCGTAACCTTTCCAGCCTTTCCACTCTGGCTTGCTGACTTGCGGCCGGCCATTACCTACTTCATTCCCACCATAGTACAGCTTTGCTGGTCTTCCTTCTTCACAAAAGTGGAAAGGCTAAAAGTTTTTAACAGTGTTTGCACGCCAGCCCGATGTTGGGTATTGCCCAGTCTACAGAGCAGACGATACGCCGGGGTGAGAGGAGGGAGGGCATCTCCCTCTCCATTCTCTTTTAGTGGAATGGTCTATATTATGCTGTACTCCTGTGGCACAGTGCTACTCTTTCGGGGCCAATGACATCAGGAACCTCCAACAAAGTTTCAGGGGCATCCATTCGGAGAAATTTGTATACCGTATTGTTTAATTCGTTTTAAAATATCTTTTCTTGCCTTTTCGGACCAACGATTGTTGTTTCCGAGGTTTTTGTATCTGATGGGTCATTATTAGGCAAAGAAATAAGCTCTAAAATTTTGTTTCCGTGCCCCTTTAACCTGCCTGTTCATGTGATTTTCAGACCTCTAACGTATACTTCCCCATGAATATTTTACAAAATGCGAGTTTCGGGAATATTATTTCTTATATTTTACTCATCATTTTTTTACCATAAAAGTGAATTATGCCGGACAGTGCTATATAAGCGGCCATTTCCCGTAAGTAGCACACCTCGCAGTTACTGCAAAACCTGCCGTCTAGTTCAGAACCGGAAGTGTTTGAAGGTTGCTTGCACATTGGCGATCACCACATTTCAACTTGAGCGAAAGAGAGAGAATAGGTTGGTGGTCTACAGTCTAAGCTCATTACAACAGACACGGTTACAACAGACATTTGGATATAAAATACCGATTTGTGAAGTTCGGTTGGTTTTCCTTTACATACACCATTGACTAAACTTCATATCTGCGTACAACATACTCCTGTTACAACAGACCAAAATCTTGGTCAAAATCAAGGTCTGTTATAACGAGCTTAGACTGTATTTGCGTAATCAGTTTTTCCACAACACTTTTTTAAAATTGCAAAATTCACAAAAATTGGTAGTACTGCAAAATCCCGAGAGATGCCCCAACCCCGAAAGAAAGCCCACTCCTAGTAATAGTAGTGTCGGGATCAATGATGGCCTCCGCGTAAATGTGGCTAGGGTAGTTAGCTATGGCGGGATATAAACGAACGTTGCTGACTGGGGAGTACAGTCATCTTTACTTCCTTGCCCCTCGCCACAACAACAAGTTTAGAATAGGCACGACCTAAAAATAGCACTTTTTTAAACTTTTCTTGATTTTACGCCGTGAGTTAGCCCACTACACATTTTCACCCGGTTCGCTCTTGACGTTAGGTGGGCTATCTCTCGGGCTTTTACGGTAGTTATTTACAAAAACTTTATTTGCTCGCAGTATTATGAAATAGTAAATCTTGGAAGGAGTAAAAATAAATAAAAAGGGAATGTGCGTGACAAACCCGCTTGTTTTTGTGTCTGTCTCCCATTCATGCCCATTAGAAAAACTATTATGCATCTTTGTCACCGCAGCTAAATGAATGAGGTCATGCGTGACAAAAATAGGCAAAAGCCTAAAAAATGCAATAACATTGTCGCATTAAAAGTATTTTATTTGTGGCGTGACTTTATATTTACACTCGCAGTCAGACAGCCACAAACTTTGTTTAATGAAGAAGAATCTCGAGCCACAACATTGACTTTGTGCCTCCATATGGACAGGAACAAATCAAGGAGGACTCTGTGCCCACCTCGCATGCAAGGGGCCATCTACATGGTTCACCTAATGGGGGCTTGCTCCACAATGCCGTACACGCCGTTCAGAAGCCGGGCGGATTCTACCGGGACCGCATCCTTGGGTGGCAGGAAGGGACCTGCATCGCTTTCATACACAAATCTGCCAGGACAGTGAAGGAAACAAATAACAAATGCGCATAATTTAATTGAGGAAAGTGGATCCCTGCTTCCACATTCCATAAACACACTATATACATGCCGGAAACAAACGGCATTCAATCAAAAGACATGAATCTCTGTTTTCACGTAGCACATGTAAACTACCCGCCAGAGACATTGAGACGCTTCGTGTACTTTAAACAGTGTCCGGAGTTAGTTACCAAGGTTTCACGGCTCGATAAAGCTTAGACCAAGACAAGCGAAGGAGAACAGCCTTCACCCTAACCTGGAGCTGACCTTGAAAGGAGGATGAAATGTAAGAGGTTTGTATGGTGTTTTAATGTCCAATGTGATGTCATTAAATCCGTGGCTTGGCGGGATACAGGAAAATTGTGCTTTCGGATTTCGACCCGGGGTGCAGTAGACTTCTTCCGAAATTCGAAACACCCCATCACGGCAAAATGCCACGCAGTGCACTCTGGGAACTAGTAGACCACTCAGTTTCGGTTTTGATTGAGCAGCTTCAGTTCATGCTATCACGCCGTGACCGAATGCTCTGCTTGTGTTTTCGATTACTTGACTCCCCACGAATGTACGATACTCTCATTTCTCAAGCGATACAGAAGAAAGACCGGGGCACTTTTCTTGGTTTTCGACATGCCGGATATTGTGAGTGTGTTTGCAAACGTAGTAAGACATGGCTTAGTCACCTCACCCCACGATGGTGCCTTTGAGCTCAATTTGAATAATCTTGTCTAGTACCAGTGAACCACAACTAAAGTTTGGTCACTTTGAGCCTTACACATATTTTGTTTGCCAAACGCCCGCTTCTTGTTACTTCACTTGGGTGAAAAACAATCCGCATTCTCACAGGAGTCACAAAGTTGAGCCCGATGTTGGAGCATGAACGTTTAAGGAAACGCAATAAATTTGACCTCACTATACTGCACAAAAGTTACTATGGAGTCTTCCTCGTGTCATCGTATATCTCCCACTCAAATTTTATGCTGATTGAAGATTAAATTTTCACAAACACTGAGATCGGCTAGCTACGATGGATCCTAACCAGCGTCCCCTACTCCTTCGCTAAGCCTTTTTGGACGAGATTTTACCGACGCCCAACATCCTTGTCTAACAGTGTGTCTGAAAATATCTCGGCATACTCAGTCGGGAAGAAAGCAAACACATAACAAATGTTATGACCATTAGCAAGCGTCAAATGCACTTTGAATCCTTTAGTTTGTTTGGCGCATAGCATAGGGGTTCACCCCCGTATACAGGTGTTCGACTGTTGCTTTCTTAAAAACGGCTTGTATGTGCGAATGTGCTTATATGATTGCTGGATAACTTCATGTGCATACGCTATATTGAATTTGTAGAATGCAAGCGGGTAATGACTTCACTTTTTTGCAGTGCTCTGGGCAGTCATGGGCACGTTACTGCTATAATGGAACAGTGTTACAGTTACAGTTACTCATGGAAAAAAAAAAGTAACCCTGCTACAGTTAGTTACAAAATTGAAAGAGTAACTTGTTACGGTTACAGTTACTTCGCGAAGGGAATGCCGTTACTTCATCGTTACTACACAAAATATATTAGAAAACATTCAAAATGAACCTTCCTTAATGGGCCTTTAAATTAGCGTAAATTTTTCATAAGACATTGTGTGGTTCACGGTAGTGAGTCTGATTTTTTAAGAAACAGATTTTGTCAATAATCAATATTAACATGTTTGGTTCTTCCTATTTAAATTCTTACCATGAATAGCTCCCCGAACAAGATCATAATTTAAGGCAGTGTTGGGGTTAATCCACTATATGATGAAGTATTTATATACCGTAGATTCTTTTTTGGCAAAATTACAAGCGACTTTAGTTTTTTCAGAATTTTAATCAAGCAGATACCTGCTGATGATCCACGAAGAACTTCAAAATAAGCGCAACCTCCATAAGGTATACACTAATACAACAGCACGCATCTAGATCTCGGGTACAATATCCATTCAAGGTGCGAGTTTACAATTGGTGAATTCTAATTCCGGATTTTTTTGGTGGGGTAAAATGGGATGGAAGGAATAAAAAAATGTGCAAGTGAAAGTCAATAATAATATTATATACCTTGCAATCTAGATGTTTTCTTATACCACTCTAATCAACTTGTCGGTTGAATTGTTTTCTACTGCGTGCGAACAACAATCTTTCATGAAACACAAAGCTTCTCTTGAAAACATGGAGAGCAATGTTGCGGCAACATTCCTCCGCCAAACCCGCTGAATACGGCAGCGGTGCAAAGGAGCACTGATCAAGGTGCAATCAACCACTGTGTGTAGAATTCTAAACGGCTGTTGCAATCTTTTCTCCGCCACTTCCTAACCAGATCGGACATGTTTGCGCTTCTCCATCTCACCACCCCAACTAGAAGAGACCACCAGGAAAGCCCCCGACATGAATATCTATAATGTCCCGGCTAAGGACGGTCTTTCAATTTCAAGGAGAAACACAAACAAGCAGAACGACACAGACGTTTCCAGTGAGTACTCTTCCTCAAGTGACGGGACCCGAAAAGCAGAGCAATGGGAGACAACAAGCAGGTGGGATGCAAAAAAAAAAAAAAAAAACGGAAGGGACGATTCAAATTAGAGTGGAAGGAAACATATGCTTGGCAGCAAAAATACGAGGTTCAGAAAATCGGTTGTGCCGTAAGCCTCTGGGAGTTTGGTGCAACAATCACCAAAAACTCCTCCGCGAACACCTCCCGAAATTTTACTTATTATAAATATATATATATATATATATATATATATATACATATATATACTGTATATCAATTTTTTTTATTGTGTGTGTGATTGCACCAGCCCATTGAAACACCCCCCCCAAAAACGTTTTCTGGCTACACCACTAGCTGTGGGTGATGTACCATACACGGCAGGCACAGACACAACGTCCCTATCCTCCCGGTTGGGTGACCCGGCCAAGCCGGACCATCCAAACTTTAGTTTATTTTTAATGCGGAAGCATTAAATGTCCCATGGAGAGAGCCGACATGATCAGCTTTGAAGTCGCGCCAGACGTCACCTTAAATCCTTTCTCAAAGTGAAGCCAGCTCCCAGCTATGAAACCACACAAAAAGCCTAGCCAAACAGCACCTAGTTTCCCCAATCCCAAAAGGAGCGAGTAAAGCTGATTGATTTCGTCTTCAGTCCCATTGGCTGGCACGCGTCAACGAGGCTCCCATAGGCCGCTACGCGTCAGTTTCAATGACCGCCACACCATGGCGCTGCGTGTCCGCGAGGCAGCAGGCTCCACCGCCACACGCCCAAGGTCAGCGCGCTCGACCGTCGACGCAAGTACGCCGCAGACGAAAGAAGGGAGCGGAAGAGCAGCGTGCATGCTTTTGCATTCACAACTCATAAGAAGTGCTTAGGTGTACCTCGAACCTTTTACAGCGGAGCTGGGCTAGTTTCCCCAGTATCGTGTCCGCGGGCAAACAAATGTCTATACAAAACTCCTGACTGCTACCGCCATCTATGAGCGATGGCGGCGACCTTTCCAGCCTTTCCAGGGGTCGCCATCGCTCATAGATGGCAGCAACCTTTCCAGCCTTTCCACTCTGGCTTGCCGACATACGGCCGGCCATTACTTCATTCCCACCATAGTACAGCTTCGCTGGTCTTCCTTCTTCACCAGAGTGGAAAGGCTGAAAATTTTTTTTTTTTTTTATGTTCTTTCCTTGTGTTCCAGACGGTTTCTGCAGCAGTTTTTGCTGTGCCCTTCCCGTATCAGGACTTGGGACTCTCTCATGAGTTGCGAGACAATTTGGTGGTTGTGTTTGCAATATTTTTGCACATAAACTAAGAAGTAACTGTAACGATGTTACTCTTTACAGTTACTTTTGAAAAATAGTAACCCTGTTACAGTTACAAGTTATTTTCACTAAGCACTCACGAGTTACAGTTGCAAGTTACTGAAAAAAAGTAACTAGTTACCCGTAACACGTTACTAGTAACTAGCTACTGCCCAAGACTGGCTGCGGGTCAGTACATGAGATAACGTCTCATGTACGAGGGGCGTTCATAAAGTTTGTATTATCGGCACAAACAATTTAAAAAGACGGAACAAAACAGGCATCAACATGAGCGCGCGTCCCTCTAGTTTCCGCACAATATAAACATCGCATGCTATAGTACCTCGGAACGCCGCTAGGGAGTCGAAACTAAAATGGCACCGCCCGTCGGTGCCAAGCACAAGCAGTGATCCGTTATTTTCATTTGAAGGGAAGAAATGCCAAGGATATTCATTCCAATGTGGAAGCGTTGTTCGAGGACACACCTCAGTTTATGACACTTTGGTTAAATGGCATAGATGCTTCCAGTGTGATCAAATAAGAGGAAAGCATTTCAAGGACGGCGACCAAGTGATTGCTCAAGTGGAGCGATTCCTGAACACTCAATACGAGGAGCTCTATAACAATGGCTACCGGCATGTGGTGAATCGCTGGGAAAAGTGGGTAACTTTTGGTGGCGAACATGTAGACAAAGTCTCAACTCCTACTCGAGTTTGATTGCTGAATCTCTATTCCTTCGTGACAATAATACAAACTTTATGAACGCCCCTCGTACTGAACATGAGATAATGTCAACGTGTCGATCGAAATCGAAACCATACCACTCTCCTCCCTGACCAATTAGTTCCCAAAGTGCAATGTACGCAGTGTTGCATGCAGGGATTTATGAAAGTAGTCTATTACATTGCACCGCCGTCGCAAATGGAGAGAAAGGGCACGCGCAAGGATACGGCAGCCTGAGCACCCAGTAGGCAGACTGGGAGAGTCGGACGGGCTCCTTGTTCCCTGGGAAGAAGGTGGGTGCCGGGTGGGGGGCCGGCTGCACCTTGGGCTGCAGGGTCACATGCACAGGGGCCTTGGGGGTCACCACGTGGATGCGCATCAGCTGGGCCACCTGGGGCTTCACGGACCTGCGCACGGCGGCCGGCCAGCCGTCTCATCGTTCGCACCTTTTTTTGAGGGGTCATTACGAGCGCAGTGCCTAGAATGTGTCTCTGACTGGCCCGTTTCTGCGTCCTCAAAAGCGGTCTCTCGATTTCCGTCCAATGACGTCACGAATGTGTCAAGGTGGAGGAGACAGATGCGGCAGGCACCCGTTTCGCCGTGGGTCGCCCTGCGGCCGGACAGCCGACGAAAGCCAAAGCCGACGCGAGATGGGACGCCGCGGCGACCCTTTCCTTTCTCGTTAGTATTTCTACAACCGATCGCTGGGATCGCGAAATCTGATGGCGTGTCGTGCCGGCTACTACGACACACTTTGTTGCCACTTTGGGATCACTCTCAATGCATGGGCAGGATGCGACGGTAAACACAATGGTCAAAGACGCGTTCCAGGCTCCATACTATGAGGCATCTCTAGCCTTGCAAAGGCTAGTACGCACATTGGCACGCTAGAGGGTGCCGCAGTCCCTCGTAATCGCTTCACGTACTGCTGCCATCTGTCGGGTGGTCCTGGAACATTTCCGACCTGCGTATGTAGTTAAAGCAAGTTGGTGGCTTGCCTTTAGAGAGTGCGGGGTTTTTTTGGGACTTTCCAGTGTCCCTACAAAGTAGTGTCCTCTTGTCAGTCGTTGGAGTCCTTTGTTTTCTTGCCTTGATTCCTACCTGCCACGGGTCTATGACCTCGGGCACCGTGTGTCTTTTGTTCTATTGTTCTTGATTCTTACCTGCCACGGATATGTGACCTTGGGCAGCGTGTGTCTTCTTGAGGGTTTGTGGGCCTATTTAAGGAGGTGTTCTGAAAAATAAATCTTTAGCTGTGTTGAAAGTTTTGTGTCTGTCCGTGCCTTTTTGTCCCCTATCTCAAAGGTTACTAAGCCTGCGTATGTATATTTTTTGTAATTTTAACCCATCACTCTTTTACCGTGGGCTCAAAATAGTTCTGGCAATGTTATAAGTAGGGTTCTGTGTCTTTGGGGTTTATTATTTTATACGAGAATCCGCGTTTTTCTGTGTTTATTTACGGCACCGGGTAAGAAATCGGGGTTCGTCGGAGCTAACGTCATAAAACGACCACACGTCTACGAATTTGTGACCCCTTCCAGGGTTTGTGGAACATGTGCCCGTGTCCCAAGCACTCGAAAGACGTCGTCCCGGCACAAACGACGGGAGGGGACGGGGGCCCAAGGTGAGGGATGCGGTTCCCAAAGGAAGAAGTAACCTCGAGGACAGATAGTAAGGGTTGTGTTCGGGGTCACAAAAACAATGCTGCAGATATCTTTCTCCACAAACCGAGACTTCGCTATTCGAGGGCAGCTCCCATTCGGGGTTCTTCGGTTTTCCGCTCGTTTCAGAGAAAACCCCCTCGGGAGTTATTCATCGGGGTTTGTTGGTATTTACTGAAAATGCGGAACCCTACATGCACTTGGACCTCGATTTAACGAAGTAACCGGGTCCATCTAATTATTTGGTTAAATCGGGAACTTCGTAAAATCGAGGAAGGAAGACCTCGCGCATAGACTGCGGGGGAATCCGAATTCGTTCGTTAAATCGTAAAATTCGTAAAATCGGTTTTCGTTAAATCGAGGTTCAACTGTATAAGCAACCATTTCTCGTATATTGAGAGTAGGTTTGATCTAGCAAATATTCTTCAAAACCCAAAGCGTAGTTATATGCAAGTCGGAAGCATTCCAGTGTGCATGAGTGTTATGTGGTTACGAGGAAAAGCAATGCACTCAAGCACATCCAATGTGTGGCCGCTCCACACCCCAAAAGATGGTAACAGTCAATCCCATGCACACTGAAGCACGTTCCATTGATCCTGTCAATCGCATGTCGTACAACATTGTAGTGTTAACCAGCCTGATGAATGAAACTGAAAGGATTTGTTCCAGTTTATAAGTTGCTCATATGTTATTGTGCAAAGGTATGAGAAGGGTGGGTTAGTTGATAAAATCCGGGGAAAAAAATTTTTTTCTAAAGAAAACGGCCCGAGGTTTGCCGTAGGCTTATTGAGGAAATCTGGCAATCAATTTCGACTTTCTGTTCCCTTAGGTGATACATCTCACAGTCCACGCTGCTCAGAAGAGCACAACCCTAAAAGAGTCAATATAACTTATTTCAACAAAACGTTGGGGTCTCCAGGTCTAAAAGCTATCATAGCTGTTATTTGTATGCTGTGGGCATAAACAGCAGCATTTTCTTACAATGGCAAAAACACACAACTAAAAGTACATCGATGCACGTGCACGTTAACGAGTCCAGATAGAACGGTACAAATTTGTACGACATTGCTCTAACATCGTAACTGACAATAGGGAAGAATTAAGAATGGTAACATCAATGCACATTCATAAGGAATGGGGACTGAAGAACTGCGCTATCAGTTGTCACGAAAGGCTCGCACATTTGATTTTTGAGTAAAGGTGTAAACATTGATATTCTGTTCTTCATATTTTAAGCCATGTATCACGGCTTTGGGTATGGTAACAGCTTTTTGGGGTTAGTTCATTAGATAATGTCTATCGGAAGATTTCTTTCTATCTTTGCATTCAAGAAGAAACAACACAGTAAATGCAATTCAATAAATATTTCTTAAAACTAATATTTTATAATAAAAGAACAGTCGGTAAAGGTAAACTAGTACATAAATTTTTACTTTACTTGCTGGCACGAGCGTTCTCTAATTATGCACTCGCACCCCATTTGATTGCATACCGGTATCCGAAACAATTGAATATTCGAACGTGCCAAGTAGTTACGATCGACATACTCTCACATAGAAAATTTAGTTGTCCACTTACCGGCACGGGCAAGGAAAATAGAGGGGCATATGACTGTTGGCAATCTTGTTGGCGTTGTCCTGCAATAACAGAGAAGGCAGAACCTTGCAGCGTAACAAAGCCATCGATACAAATAGTCTAGAAAATTACTATGCACGCCAAAGACGAAAATGCAACCTTCCGATAAGAGGGAACAAGTAGAGTGTCTCGAACAAACCTTGACTAGTCCGGTGCTAGTGGAACGCAGCATTCTGTCAGGAGCCGCGCACATGAAGCGGTGACCCCTCGGGCACTCATACTCAACGCCGATGAACACCTTCACCGTGAACTGAAGGCCGTCCCCTGAAACAGATTGAATGACGTATGTGCAGTTGTGTCGTCTGTTTGCTTAGCCGGCGGGAAGTTAGTCGGTCCCTATGGGCGTCCGACGTCTCCGCTATAGACGAGTCATTTAGCCAGTGTAGCACCACTGCCAGCCTGGGGTCTTTAACGTGCATCGCACAGTAGGGATGCCCAAGCGCGCGCCGGTGCGATGCTCGTTCAGATCAAAATGGGCAGTGGTGAGGATTTAACCCGGGACCCTCGGGTGCTACGGCACGAGCTTTCGCTCCATGTTCTCCGAGCTGCGGCGATGAAATGTCCCTCCATTTTCAAATTCACAAATTCCAGATTTTTCTTTCCTCGTCAACTTCGGGGGGATTCCCATACAATGATGGTTTCACCACACAAATGAACCAGGTAAAGCAGCAAGTAAGTTTTACAAGTGAAAAGAATGATGATAAACTGTAACAATGCGGTGAATGGTTCATGTCATTTTAGAATGACCAAAAGTTAATTTTGGAGCAGCAAACAAATGTTTTGGAGCACAAGCATATAGTAGTACTTTGTTCTCCTCTGTTCCACTGCAAACATGCCATGTCTTTAGATTCACATGCTAGCCTTTGCACTCCCACTTGGGAGTGGGAGTGCAAAGGTTAGCATGTGAATCTAAAGACATGGCATATTTCCAGTGGAACAGAGGCGAACAAAGTACTACTATATGCTTGTGCTCCAAAATACTTGTTTGCTGCTCCAAAATTAACTTTTAGTCATTCTAAAATCGCAACCAACCGTTAACATTCATTGTACGGCAGACTGTTGAATTTCCCCAAACACTCGACCGGCTGTTTAGGTGGGCTCAGAAGCACCGTACGTGGCAACAAAAATACAGCGAAAAAGTCACTCCTTTCTGTCTAAAAAGCTCCACTGCAGCAGCTGCTTCTGAAAACACGCCGAGTGACGAAGGACATATCAAGCACGAGCGCATTTCCACCTTCCCTACTTTATCCCAGACGTCCTACCTTTCCCGTTCTTCTTGCCCTTCCATGTCTGTGCCCTCTTGCCTTCCCAGAGTGAAGGCCAGCGCTCCTTGTCAAACTTCACTGCCACGTCCCAGGGCAGGAGGAAGTTGGTGCCAGCCAGAAAGCCTGGCTGATCCTGGATTCCTGGAAAGGAGATACGAGCGTCCGCAAATAATGTTTTGAACAACCAAATGGAAACGAGGTAAACCCGGCAACCACAGCATCGTGCCTTCACAAAATACAAACAAAACTACTCTTATGTTTTTGTTTTTTCTGCGTTTTATTTTTTTTTAATGAGTGACTATAGTCACCATCAGCCTAAGAAACGCAGGCCGTGGCTTACTATGTTAACGCTTCTCGCTTTGCAATGCATCCTCTTGCATCCTTATCGGCTAATGCTACAATCTCATTGGCTGCGCAGTGATGGTAAGATGCCTGGGAATCTCTTAGGGTGCCAAAGGCTACAGTAATGTATCAATGTGCTTGTTACAAAATTAAGCATTCCTGACTTAACAATGCTGTTTAACAATACTCAGCAAAAAAAAAAAAAAAATTGTTGCGGTATGCAATCAGTTTTTTGTCTATATAGCTATTCCTCAAACAAATAATAAAGATAAGATAATTAAAGTTGCACTTCAGAGCCCGCGGACCCTGGGCTTAATCGCCTCCCCTGCTGGTTTTACATTTTACATTTTATAAGTTTTAAAAAATTTAGGTTTCATAAACTTAGCAAATACTCAAACTGACAACTTAATTATCGCACACATCTTTTCGTGGAAACGTGTGCTGGAGCGCAAGTCGGCATGAGTGGTGCCATTTTCGGATAAGGTGAGCAAATAAGTCCGTTGTCCCATCCAGTGGCATCACTAGGGTCAGCGGCGCCCAGTGTGGTGGCCTGACGCGAACCCAACCCCCTTTTTTGTTTCAAGCAACAAAGCTTTAAACGAGAGATTGGGAGGGGGAGGGTCACAATACTCCCCCTCCCCTCCTTCACTGCCCAGCTGCACCCCCCTGAGTGCTGCACCCAGGTCAATTTGCCCCCCACCCCCCAACCTAGTGATGCCACTAGTCCCCTCTCTTCCCGACAATTGTTGCTCTCCCACTGAAAACATCTTTTTTCTTTTTTTTCTTTTGTACTCAGAGTTCACAATTTAACGCTTAAATTGCACCAGTAAAAGACCTATTTAAAAGAAGTTACCGAGTCGAGTTGCTGATCTTTGCGGGCCGTGCATAAATATTTTGGGGGGGCCCACTGTAGTACGCAATGGTCAATGACGGAATGAGAACAGCAGTGAGGTCTTTCAGCTGTCCACCTCGAGCCGGGAGCTGCCTACCTTCGATAACGCTTCGACATCTTGCAAGCTTTGCGCGTGTATACACAGCCAAAGCATGTCAGAAGACAACAATCACGTCCCATGGCCTAGCATCCGAAAGACACCCCCTACCGTTCTCCGCCAGTCGGCAACTCTAGAATGAAAGGGGGACTCACCGATGTTGTGCGAGTAGAGGCTGGAGGGTCCCAGGCAGACCAGGGACCAGGCGCTGTAGCAGGGGAGCAGGCCGGCAGGACTCAGCGAGTGCAGCATGCCGGGTAGGTACTCCGTGTTGGAAGGCACCAGGGACGCCTTGGCCGCGTCTGCAGTGGCAGACGGGCGGCATTGCAAAACCGGGCTAGACGACGACCCTTGGGAGACGGGCCTCGAGCCAAAGGGTTAAGGCCGACAAGCCATATGCAACAACAGTTTACTCATACTTGGAAGTCTAATGCAGTATTTCATGGTCAAGGGCGGAGTTAGCATTTTGCCGCCCTAAGCAGCCTTTAACAGTGCCGCACCCCACAACCATGCGCTCCCCATGGTCGGTGACCATGGGGAGCGGGGATTGTGAGGAAGTAGCTATGTTTGGAGTTAAAATTATTAAAAGTAGCTAGATCTAAAGCTAGAATTCCCAAAGTAGCTAAATTCGGAGCTAGGTTTAAAAAGAAAAAGAGCCAAATAATTTGGGGGCAGCCACAAACTGGCCACCTCCAAAATTCTGCCGCCCTAGGAAGCTGCCTACTCTGCCCATTGGTTAGTTCATGGTATATAAGAACATAGAAAAAACAGATAATGTAAAAGTGGAGTAGAAGAGGCACAAAACTCGCTATTATAACAACAAATGTTATTAAGTCTCCGATAGACCCTTTGCAAAAGTGTGTGCCATCTAGTGGCTGCAGCGCCCATTCTCCTAGTCTGCCGTTGTCTAGGCCTGCACCCTGAGCATGTATTGGATACGAGCGTCACATGGACGCTCGGCAGGAACTCGGATCCAATCCCACGCATCGTGCAGGAAGCGATGACCAGAATATGGTGGCTGCCGGCGTTGCTCATTGGACTTTTGAAAAGGACCTATCAAAGACCAATCGCCATTACTTCCATAAGAGTGTTGCAGTCCAATGGAGCCAAGTCACCGTTTTGAGGGGAATTTTTCGAGTCTTGGAAACAGTATGGCATAGCTTTTATATTTACATTCATAGGTATCCCTAAATGGCAATCTTTTGCAGTCTTAAAATAACGGCACCCGTAGAGAGGGAAGTCGGCGAGTCTTTTTTAATTAATCGGAAGTTCATAAAGGGGATCGGGCAATTTCAGGAGCTCAGTGTCGGTGTTAAGGGGGGACACTACCTGGGAATGTCAACTTTTGAACCGCTCACTCGATCGGCGTGATATTTTCAGGTGGTGTTTGCAGCCATATAGAAGGAGGGCATGCAAAGTTTCAGCCCTGTGAACCAATTTTATACCCTCAGAACGAAGTAAAGCGTAGCTTTGAATGGAATCTGCTCAATAGGTAAATCTATCGCTGAGAAATGGTGTTGATAACCACATACTTTTCTGGTGGAATGCATACTCGAAAACCTGTTGCCGGTTACTATGAAAATAAATTTCAGAAAATATGCATTTCCAGGTAAAAAAAAAAATTGTACTAAATAAAAACATTTTTTTTCATTTACCAAGTTTTGCAAATTACAATTTTTCATAATGAAGGAACATGAAAATGCAATATCTAAGTTCATAGTAACCGGCTCCATAATATGTCGGCATATAAACCGCAAATATTAAGTCTCTCGATAATTTCATACTGAAACTAGTTTTATTAAGGTGGGATTTATGCCAAAAAGTGGATTGGAGAAAACCTCTATCAAAGTGCTCGAACCTCTACCTTTTCTTTAGCATTGGTGGACTGAAAATAATTTATAAAAAAAATAACTATTCACTTTAAACAAACGAAACTTTCTGGGACTACTCTCTAGATGTTGGCGGATGTAAATAGGGCATTTTTCAAAATCAACTTTTTTGCAGAATTTTTTTTTTTTTTTTTTCTGGGTAGTGTCCCCTCTTAAACGTCTTTGGCATTTGTCTGTCGCATTACTTGAACATGATGACACAAAACCTATAAGCAGCAATGCGGATTCCGGTGTCTGGATAAATTCCAGATTTAAAATTAATGCAAATGAAAAAGAAAAAAAAAAAAAAAAACTTGGAAATCTTGAAAATTATATTAGTACCCTCGTACAAAAACAAAAAAACTAGATAGTGACAGAAGTCTTGCAAAACCCAAAACCAGGGAATTATAATGTAGCGACAGACCCCATGGCTGCATGACTCCTTAAGCCCACTGCACATCAGAATGACAAGCTCCTATGTCAGTACCCGAATTAGGCACGCAAAAGATATCAAAAGTGTTTTTACCCCTCCAGAAATGGTGCGGTTCATAGCTGCAGAAAAAAAGGAATAGATAACCGAGCGGAGTCTTCTTTTGTTCGTAGCTATTAAGAAACTCCGCCTTCACCCCTAAAATAAGATAACTCCGCCACCGAACGTGAGGATATTTTTTCCTTTTCCTTTTATGTTATTTGCTTCTTATCAAACTTGGTGGAGATTTGAATAATAATGTATATCCCGATGTACACCACTTTAGAATCATTGCCCGCTATTTGTACAACAAGAATAAAATGGCTCTGACAGAGCACAGTAGTAAAATGAACACAGTGTAGCTCAGGTAAATTAACATGCAAACCTACTTCGTTTTTGATCTGGCTTGCTTTCTTAGTCTCGAGGTAGCAGCATTGACTCTCACCATCATCGTCTGGGTCTTCAGTGTGCTGTGTCCTCGCTTCCGAGAGAGAAATGCTCTTTTCACTGTCGCCGACGTCTGATGATCTTGAGTCTATAAAAGAGGTACTTTGTTGACTGTCAATGCACTCTCATGAAGAGAGCTGCAAATATTTTCAGGCATTCAGATAATCTCTCGCTCAGCCAAAACCTCTAACATGCCATGATGCTGCTAAATCGGGTCGCTCAGATTTCTATACAAGAAACATCTAAAAGGCTTTCTTCAATTAGCTCTTGCATTGCATTTTACACTTCCAAATTTCATACTCATTTATAGATTATGAGCTGCATCAGCAAAGCCTAAATGCTATTGGCTGCTTTATGTGCTTCAGAGCTCTCTCGACTACTGTTTTACAACTTTTGTGAACTTACAGGCTACAAGTTTCGGCAAAGAAACAGTTACTTTTCCCAAGTCGTCATTATCAGCAACTTAGTGGAATTAAACATTGAAATCTAAAGTAAACAATTTCCCCATAACAATGAAAACGGCCTCGTCATTATACCATTCAAAATGCCCGCTATCATAGTAGCCCGTTCAAAGCAGAACAGCATTTGTGTAAATGCTATTTCAGTGTTAGTTTCACAAACTGAAGCCCTGTAAAAATATGTTTTTCAATAACTTACAAAGAAGTACTTCAACCATAAGGTACTTCTTCATCAGCAAATGATTTCTCTATCAAGCTTATTTTGATCCCACATACAAAGTTCATATACAGCAGTGAACATCTAGAGTTCGAGCTTCCTCTGTGCGTCGAACATCTGCAGAATAATACTGCCTCTTCACCCCAGTTATTAACATACCTGATTTTTGTATCTTCAAAGAGGCTGCCAGAAACTTGCATATGAGATATATACTATCAGCATATCGTAAATTTTTGTTCATTCACCTTCTTATCCCCCTTATGATGTACTAATTGCGCAACTAATTTTGCAAATGGTTATGCTCCCACAACCCTTTTTTGCCAGTGTTGCTTTGGATGTTTCTGCATAGGAGCAGTTTGCTGGGCATGGGTTGTGGAATGCCAACCTGAGGCATCACTGCTCTCCGGAGATTCCGAGCTGAAGTCCGACTCGGAGTCCGACAGCGGACTTCGGGTGCCCGAGTCGCTCCTGGTCTGGCTGCGTGTGAGACTCTTGGCACGGCTCCGTGACCTGGCTTCAAGCTCAAAGTGCTCCGGAGGGGCACAGGCTGAAGCACAGGGCTCCAGCTCAGCACTGCTGGGCTCAAAGACAGGGAAGTTGATGCGCTCCAGCACCCCGCAGCACTCTGCACTCAGCATCAGGTAGAAGTTGTAGTTGGCTGCCTGCAAACGGGTACAGATCACGATTGGAACGGTTGAATTTCCAAACAATGAGCAGAAACAACAATCTGTTGACAAAAGCTGCGAAACTCGTTAACGATGGCACTCGTCTGGGCGATGGAAAACGACCGGAATCGATTACGAACCTCTCTGCTTGCTCACTTGCAAATCACCGAAGACACCACCGTCCACTGTATCCGTACCTTCTACTCGCAAACATTTTCAGCAAAAGTATAAGCTCGAGCAAAAACTTTCAGCCTTTCCCCTATGGTGAAGAAGGAAGACCAGCGGAGCTGTAGCTTCTGTTCTCGGTGGTGGCTTTCCAGGCAAGCGATCTGCTCTTCTTTCGCAAGGGAAGCTGAAGCGCTCGACGAAGTGGAACTTGAGGCGAGAGCGGCCTCGCGGCAGTTGCGGAACCATTCGCACTGCTGCGCACGTCGCCGTCGCTCATAGATCATGACACCGAACTCTCGACAGCTACGGCCATCTATGAGCGACGGCATCCACTAGCCGGTTGTCTAGTTGCCGCCGTCGCTCATAGATGGCGGTAGCTGTCCAGAGTTCGGTGTCATCATTTCTTTACTGGTGAACACGATCCTGGGGAAATTAGTTCTTAACAGCTCCGCTGTAAAAACTGTGCATGCAATTTCATACTCTAAATCAGGGGTGGCCAGGGTGACATGGGGTCAGAGCCACAGACAAAAGGGGTTCTTTTAACAAGAAACGATATGGAGGGAACAGTCCTTTCCAAAAGGGTCAAGTATAATTGTCGACTACAACAAATAACACCAGGCAGCAGAACATTTCTTCAACCACTAAGCAAAAATGAATGCATGGTTCGCTAGCCAGCCACTGCTCCTGACAAACCGTATACGCATAACGGGCGCCAGGGGCCGGGTTGCTCCGGAATAGTGCCAGCAATCTGGTCGTACACTTCTCTTACAGCAATCGCTCACACTCTGCAGGTGACACAGATTGTCCATGAACCACACGACCCCGTTGCAACCTCCCATATCCAACCGAGCGGTTGCCAAGTGGCAAGGTACGGGCGCGGGACCTGCCTTGAGGATGAAGGGGTCGTCGCGGGTGCTCTGCTGTCGGCCGCAGTTGCAGGTCGAGATGAGCTTCACCTGGCTGCAGTGGGGCATCACCAGGCTGTCCTCCTCACTCTCGTCCTCTGCATTCTCGGGAGTCTTGTGTAGCTGCGAGATACACGGCGATTCCCAGTCCTTCCTTGCACGGACGCTGACAAGGTACACCACACGCCTGCAGAGATTTTTACTGAAACGGAATTTACGAGCGCCCAACTACCCAGAAAAAAATATGTGCGGGTCGGAATCTGGTTTTCTTCAGTCCGAAAACCGCCAATCGAGAATTCGATGTTCGGAACTGCCCTCGTTCCCTTTCTTTTGGTCACGTGGAGTGATGTGACGTTCTAGGCCACCCTATCTAAGACACACGACGATAACTAAAATAATAAAATACCTTACATCAAATTTTATTTTTATTATTGTTAAAACAGCAAACACACATTAGTCTAAAGAAAGCATGAACGCATAGTCAACTACTCGCGGTTCCCACACACTGCGACATCCCAGAGTCCCGTGCTGATCCTGTAGTTTCAACTTTACTTCGCTCACTTTTCTCAGCAAATATGTGGCTGTGCACGAAAGAAAAAAAGAAAGAAAAATGTTGGGTAGTGTTTTGATGCTTTACGTATTAGTATTTTGCAGAAAAAAAAATGAATGATTTCTTTTTTGTCTGTTAGTGTCTTTTAAAGAATTCTCTCAACTAATGCCTCATTGCCTGGTACTAGTACAACTTACTAAGGGTTATAAAAGATTTTTTGGCATCTACGAGGTGCCAAACAAGGTCTTCTTGTTGGAGATCCTTCGCATAAGATATACCCCACATGACTACACTGCAAGAGCTAGAGATTCAAAAACCTTCACCTTCTAAAAGTCAGTTCTTTAGCAGCTTTTGTGAACTAATCCCACCTTGCCCCTCAAAGACCATCCTGCATGTTTTACTCCCAACGTTTCCTTTCCAAGAGCCGCACGCAAGTGAAATCCAACCTACCCTTCCTCCTCCTTCTCCCACCCCATCTTGGATCGTCACTCTCCCTCTTCTAAACACTGCTTTAGTATATACCATTTTAAGGTGCAAAGAAGAACAAGAAAGTATCATAGACCTAGAAAAAAATATTTTAAATGTTTTTAAAATTATTTATAGACTTTTTTAGTTTCTTTTAATTAAAAACATTAAAAATGGGCACATGAAGTTCGCAACTTCATCCAAATAATCATTCGTGAATAACCTTAAGGAAATTCTTTTTCTTGCCTGGGCCCGCAATAGCCAACAGTGTGCCGTAAATAGATAAATAAATTAAATGTAAAAAGTTTGGTTTATGGGAATAGAACTGTTCAAACTGTGCCTCCTGGGACCCGCAATGCCTCGGCACAAAGCTCACCGGGTTGACGCAGTGGTTGCCGGTGAGACTGAGCACCTCGCACATCTGCCGGCCTGCCTTCCAGATGGCGTCGCAGTCCTCCCTCAGCTGCTGGGCGTACCGCTGAAATGCAGGGCCCCTTGCGTGCATGCTGAACAGCTGGAAGGCGTGTGCCAGCTGCAACCAGAACGCCAAGATGGCACTTTAAGACGTGCGCCCAACATAACCTCGCTATTTGTTCCGCCCCATGCCGACAGTGCTGCTTCAAAGATGAAACATGTTAAGACTGAAGCTTGAGCTAGTTGGTAGAGCATACACTGTGTGTTCTCCTCATTTTCGTGATTGTCTTTTGTGCATGCTGTACTCACTGTTTGCTTCAGAGGTCCCCAAAGCACTTAATGTCATACAATAGTGTGATGTATCTTGTTGTGCCAAAGAATTGTACAATATAGACTGTAATCAATAATAAGAGGCATTTGCAGGCTGGAATGTCAATTGGCTGCTCATAGTGTCTATTAAGGCAATACCACAAGGTACAATAACTAGGTACTATCTGTGGGTATAATCGGTTCTGAGTTGAGAAGCAATTACACTACCTGCAGTCAAATATTTTTTAATCAAATAACAAAAAGCTGCTGTGTGAAAAACTTGGCTCCAACGTTACCAGGTTTTATCTATTTTTATTCTTAAATTTATCACTTTTACCTTACAGTTGTTTTTGTTCTGGGCTCTCTAGTCCCTTTGGGGAAGCTCAGATAATATCAAGGTTTTGGAAATCCAAACTCTTACCCAAAACTTATAACAACATATCACAACTTGTGCTTAACCCCTTAACCGTTTTTAGTTTTGGGAAATTTCTGACCCTCAACTGCTTAAATGTTGTCTCCAAAGTTACATTTGTTGCCATCAAAATCAAGTTTCTTACCATAAACGGAATGGAAGCGTAATTTTTAAAAATTCAGTTCTGCCATCTGTTGGCAGAGCCTCAAACTAAGTCATGAGTGAGCCTGGTTTGTCCAAAACGATTGAGTGCGTGAACCAGGGAAAGCAGACGAGCTGTACTCATACTGAACGGTTTGGAGACGGCTCCACGCTGACACGCCAGGCTCGTCCAGAACGATTAAGGGGTTAAAACCTGGGCTGTTCAAGTCATTTTATGAGGAGTTCGCGAGTCCATTTCTCAAACAAGAACAAAAACCTGCCTTAGTGACGTTGCAAAATAGTAAAGCAAATATGCAACCACAGGCTTCAGCCATTACTTCGAAAGATGTGAATACAGTAAAACCTCGTTAATTCAACCCCCGCTAATTCGGAAATACGGATAATTTGAACTGCTGATTTGGTCCCGTCAAACGCGTGTATTAGTCAATGGTACCAAACGCTCATTAATTCGGAGGCAGTTGGGCGCTCTGTGGTTAATTTGGATGAATTCAGCAGCTGGCGCAAGCTACCGCCCAGTTCCAGAGGGTATGGCCACCATACATCCAGGTGCACACATGGTTTTTCCGGTTTTTCCCATGGTTCTTCGTTCTTCCGGTTCTCCATGTTTCGCGCCAGTTTTGCTCTGGAATGCCATGCATCCGCGCGCTAGTCTCCTGGCATGTTATCGTCATGTGCAGCAACTGCAGCAACCCCAATAGGTGGGGTCACCAGCAAAGCAGCAGAAGTACCAGGCCAAGGATTGAGCAACGAAAGTGGAAATACTGAGGGCCTTGAAGGACGGCGTCTCTCGACAACAAGTGATGGAAAGGTACAACATCAAGAGAAGTACTTTGGCCTTGTTTTCGTGAAAAATGAGGTCGAGATCCTACAGGCTTTCAAAAGCGAAAAGTTCAATGCGAAAAGGAAGCGGCTGCAGAAGACAGCACATCTGAAACTAGAAGAGGCCTTGCTGCGGTGGACTTGTCAGTGCGCCCGATGTGCAGCTGCCCTTGAGTGGTCCTCTGATCAGCGCGCAAGCAGAGAAGTATGCAGTGAAGATGAAGATTGTTTCGTTCAAAGCATCGGAGGGCTGGTTTGCCCACTTCAAAGACAGACATGGACTGGCCTTCAGAAACGTCTGCGGAGAGAAAGGTGCCGTCGACGGCGATGTAGTCAATGACTGGAAAAACGTCAAACTTCGCAAGCACCTCACTGCATGAGAGCCGAACAACGTCTTTAACGCAGACGAGACAGCGTTGTTTTACAAAGCCCTACCAGACAAAATTATCACACCGAAAGGAGACCCCTGCACAGGCGGAAAAAGTAAAGAAAGGGTCACAGTTCTCCTCGGCGCAAACATGACTGGTACGGAGCGCTTGCCACTTCTTATGATTGGAAAGGAGAAGAAACAGAGACGTTTCAAAAACCTCAAATAACTTCCCGTGGACTACCAGGCGAATCAGAAGGCCTGGATGACATCTGAAATTTTTCGAGCTTGGCTGCACCAGCTAGACCGACGCTTCCGCACCAAGGAGCACAAGGTGTTGATATTCGTCGTCAATAGTTACAGCGCCCACTCCAATGTATCGGGACTGGAGTGCATTCAGGTTGTGCTTTTTCCTCCGAACACTACTGCTGCCCTTCAACCCATGGAACAAAGTATGATTCAGTACGTGAAAAGAAGATACAAGAAGCACATATTGGAGTAAATGTTGCTGTGCACCAAGGGTGCGAAGGAACACGAAGTTTCGCTCCTCAGCGCGATCCATAGTTTGTCGTGAAACAACACGCCCGCTGAGATTATTGCAAACTGTTTTAAGCACAGCAGCTTTGTTCGGTCGAAAGCTTGCCGGGTGGGGGAGACCCCAGACATCACTGAAGACGACGACGGCCGTTTCGACGGTGTCCTTCCTGCTCAAGTGCAACTTGCCGAGTACCTTGCGAATGATGACGGGTGTTGTTGCAACTGGTCAGCCAAGTGACTGATGAGATCATCAGGGATGCCCTATGTGACGAAGCATGTGCTTCGGACGAAGATGAAGACCGTTTGTGTGAGGAGCCGCCACTCCGTCACATCGCAGTGTGCGAGAGGCCGCGGAGGCTCTTGTGCTCGAAAACTTTTGCTACAACACCTCTGACAGTGCAGCACCTGACCTGCGCTAAGGAAAGACTGTCATCTCCGCCCAAATGTCATCCAGAAAGCAGGTATATCACAGAGAAACGTTTTTACACACTTTCCTTTGTCCTTTTGATATTTCGACTTTCGGATAATTCTGACATTTTTGCCGGACCCATGAGGTCTCAATTAACAAGGTTTTACTGTACTACAACTTATCTCAAAGCGAAGAATAGTATACCATTTAAAACTACTATACTACTCTAAAATTTGAACATTGCAAGTACATAACAGTAAGGTAGCATGAAAAACAGGGTAAGCAAGCCACAAACCTTTCTCTGGTGGTAGTCAGCAGTATAATGACTAGGCAGATTTTCTTGGTATGAGGCAGATGCAACTGGAAGGACCTTACCGCAACGCCTAGAAAAAAAAGTTTTTACTAAGACGTTCAAGTTTCTTTCCAGGTGACTCTTTGGCAATTACAATCATCATCATCATCATTTATTAAACCTTGAAGGCCCTTACGGGCATTACACAAGGTGGGGGGTACTCGCTGAAAAACATTATATAAAGGAACAAACAAAAAGTGGGGTAAATGCTGGAGAACATTGTTATATAAGCAACAAAAACAGGAAAAAAATATATAAACACTCGAAACATTTTTAAGGAAAGACAGCTGATTAAACAGAAAAATACACAAATGAAACATTTCTATAAACACGAAATGACTTTGCTATTAGTGCAACTGCAGATGAATGGTCAGTTGGGATATGAATGTGTTATGATCTGTCTGGGTCACGATACTGTTAGGCAGGCTATTCCAGTCTGTTATTGTTAATGGCAAGGTGGAGTTAAGAAACGAAACTGACGACGCGAAAATCGGACGAACTTTACAGACGTTGTCGATGCGAGGAAATATGCGAGTGGCTGGGAATAATAGTGAGGTTCTGATGTCATGGTTATGATAGTAAATCTTGTGAAAAAGAGACAGGCGTGATAATGTTCTTCTAGATGAGAGCAAATCAAGGTTAGCTTTCATTCGTAAAGAAGTTACAATTTGACGCATACAGACATACTCCTTGAAAACATAACATTTACACGAGGAAATAAAATAACATTTACTATTACTAATCAAGTATTTCCCATGACTATACTCCCTAATAAACAACCAACCTGAAACATTTCTATATGTACTAGGTATATGACACTGCCACTACAGTAACACTAAAGTATGTCTAGGCAGTAGCTATTGTGACAAATTCAACAATAATTTGACTGTAGCAATCAATACCAATGCAAATAACAAACAGCATTCTATCATCAGTGTTCAGTGCTGTTCACTGTGAAACCTCCCCTGTCGTTACATCTGTATGCAAATGCATCTCTATGTCAAAAAGGGTCTCGGGGAAGCAATTTATTGTAGCCCCACACTGACTACGAGGCCGTTTGTGAGGAATGCATGGAATGCCAGCGTGGCAGACAGTGTAGACACAGCTAAAAGGATGGTCTAAAAACATGCCAAAGTGTTTGTTTCATGACACGACATAGCTGCGACTCGGAAAAGCTAGCTCGACAAAAGCGCATGTCAAGAGCGTGAGCGGTAGTAAATGAATGTGCCTTTAGATGCCGTACCTTCTTACAAATACCTTGGTGTTCACATTTCATTTAACCTTACTTGGAGCGTTCACACCTCGTACGTTATTAATAACGCTAACCGCATGTTGGGTTATCTTCGACGTAACTTTGCAAAAGCACCTTCATCCCTAAAACTACTACTATACAAGGTCCTAATTCGCTCTAAACTCGAATATTCCGTTTCAGTTTGGGATCCCAGCCACGAAAACTTGATACACTCACTTGAAATGGTTCAAAATAATTCTGTTTGTTTCATATTGTCTAACTATAATAGAACTGCAAGCATCAGTACAATGAAATCTAACCTTGATCTGCCACCCCTAACATCCCGCCGCAAAACCTCTCGTCTTTGTCTCTTTCACAAACTGTTTCTTCATCCTTCCTTGCACACCAAACATATTTTACCTACTCCAATACATCATCATGCTAATTTGTACATTGAAGCTGTGCGTGTGCTGTGTTTCTTCTTTTTGTCTTGTGTTCGCAAATGTGAAGACCCGAGTGGTTGTTTTTGGGCACATTAAATAAACAAATTATTATTATTATTATTATCAAGATTAGATCATGTTCATAAAGTCGGGATTCCATCGTGTAGAACTAATGCTTTTTTTCAGCCATTCTTTCCTCGCACATCAGTGGAGTAGAATGGTTTTCCCGCCCCAACAGCAACAATCAAAGATCCCCACCAGTTCAAGAATGCCATAGCTAATATTGTATAAATACGAGTCAATTTACTGTACTAATAATCACTGCATTTTTTTTTTAATTTATACTTATACATTGTACCCACTCCCCTCTCTAATGCCTTTGGCCCTGAGGGTATATGAAATAAATAATTAAATAAATAAATAAACTGAGTGAAACAAGAATGAAGCTATCTGATATTTTTTTTTGACACCTTGACCATTGTCAAAGTCTGAAATCATAGTATGATAAAAGAGATAAAAAATTTATGCGGACCGCTGCGAACGGCAATGTCAGTCACAACTGTGTTCACCCACCCTTCGGAAAACCTGATGTCGACGTCAAGTGCAGCCTTGAGAGAGGATGCCACAGACGACTTGCTATCATTGAACAAGATGAGGTCTCTCAGTTTAGCTGCAACCTTGAACCAGACAGACACTGTGGGAAGCTGCAGATGAAGTAGGTAACAACAACAAAGAAAATCTGTTATGCAGTACATAGGACAATATGCAATGAATATGGCAGGAAACTTTAATTGAGGCTTCCAGTTGCCTGAAAACAGCCTATAAAGACACTGCTAACCTGCTAACATGGCTATTAACATGACTTTGAAAGTTTGGGAGTAAAGTAAAACAAATGCCAAAAGATAGGCGACCCTTGTGACTTTCAATAACAAATGCTCGACCTTGGATTCTCACCCGCCAATGCCTACATCAGCTGCCCACGACAGCAGTACAAAGATCATACTACTGTAAACTACCTCATTATCGCAGGCTCAATATTTCGCTGAGTTTGCGATGTGCGAGTTTCGCGAATATTTCGCGGGCACAAAATTTCGCAGTGGCATGTTGCAAGATCACTACCACCAGGTAATATATTTGTGCGATTAATTTTTTTAGATATTTTCGAGTCGTAAAATTTGTGAAAGTTAGGTTCTTGCAAAAATTAAGTCTTTTATAGTATTTGAAAACTTTGCTTATTCACTTCTTCTCTAAGTCATCGAAGAACCAATTACAATCATTGCAAGAAGCTGATTTGTGCAACAAGATTACATATTCCATTGCACAAATCTTATGACCCTTGGCAATGCAATTTCTAGGAGCAGCTATCTGTTGGTGAATCTTCAATAGCATGAACTGGCACAGAAAACAGGGGTGGGCTATCACACTAAATACTGCAAAGATTTTTTTTTTTTTTTTTTGTGAAAGACAGAACAGTTTTTTTTATTTACTGTGATTACATACTTGGGATGGGTTAACAGATGAAAATATTTCAATCAACCATCACAATTTTTGTCTTTACTAAATGTCCAATGTGACAACAAAAAGAAAATGCAATAAAGTAGGCAAGCATAGAGTCATATGAGGTGATACAAATAGTAAATTGTCAAACATGTCTGCCTTCTTGCACATATTTTGGAGCTACACCTGGAACTGAGTAAAAATAGTTTCTAAAATATCAGGTCAACCAACCTCCCTCTCCCTTACTACAAACATAAAGCACTTCTAATGTTCGCAATATTTAGAACAGTTCTACAAACGTGGCTGACACTGCAACACTTTTTTTGGGAAACATGGCAAAACAACTGCATGAGGCTATTTTTCGTGCAATTCCTAAACCTATTTGTATAACCGTAAAACCAAGGTTGAACTCTTTCGCTTTAAGAAAAAGATGTGGGATAGTTGGCATGACTAGACTAGTCGTCAATCTTAAATAGCTAGAAAAAAAACATCCTTTTGCTACAAGTATTATGTAGATCACTTAAAGGAATTGTGAACTGACCAAAATGTCGCTTTCAGAAGCCAAATGTTCTCTACATCAATTGCACAATAAAATGAAGTAGTTCGTCATATAAACCTTATTTCTACAAAATCAGGAAAGGCTGCACAAACCCAACCTCAAAGTCTGCAGGGATTGGATGCCTCCCAACGTTGTCATCGAAACCTTTGGACAAAGCGAGTTCAATGTGCTGCCACAGGAAGGACGAGAAGGTGTGCTCGTGCGAGGGGGTCTCACTCTGTGCTGGGTCCAAGGACAGGGAAAGAAAGTCTTCTGCAACACACAATTCACAAGTTCACTCTTATCAGAAGGTCAAAATGAAGCGAAAATCTTGGAAAATAAAAAGGAGGATAAAGCCACAGACTATTATAGGAATTTTAGAGGAACTATGGTGGAATCATGTCCTTATATATCAGGATGGAGAAGAAAAAAAAAATCAAGATAATTTAAATCATGATTTAAATGGTGATTTATATCAGACCAGTTTTAACACTACGATTTAAATCAAACCTTTCCCCGAAGTTTAATTGCCCAAAACTCACTTTCTTTTTTTTTTTTTCAGATGATAAAGAGTATAAATATATAGCATTAGGAGTCCTAATGCAAGCAGCAGCAAGTGACATATTGCTGGGACCAGGTTCTGTGCTCTTGGGGGGCGATATTGACATCTGTTCTGCAACATCTACCGGAAAATGCGCCTGCAGACGATCAAGCAATGTCGAGTCGACAAACCTGAGAGAGACTCGTAGTAGTCGGGGGAGCAGAAGGTTCTTAGTTTCTGCAGGAAGAAGTCAACTGTGTCTTCGCGGATGGAGGAGGTCGTCCTCACATATACAAATTCCTGATTGGCGGGCACAGCAAACAAGGAATTTCCACTGAAAAATACACACGAAAGGCTGAATGAGTTCAGATAACTACCAAGCTTTCAACTTCGCCGAAAAATATTTTAAAAAAATATTGGCCTGCTGATTTGATGCAAGTGGGCATAATTAAGCTAATCAGCCTGCCAGGGTCCCCTGTTATGCCAGTTCCCTTTGGCGCATCGATGTGCATGGGTAAAAATGCTCCTTCTCAGATAAGAGAAAAAATATTGTACTACCTTGAAATTTTGTATACAGGGTGTCCCAAAATACTTGCACCAAACATAAAAAAAGACAGTTTTTTGCAGGAGTGAAACCAACAGCACAGTCAAACCCGTTTATAACGAACAGCAGGAAACGCTACGATCAGTTCGATATAGCAAGTAATTCGATATAGAGAAACCATTTACAACAAACTTCCACAATACGTTGGTTGTAAGGCGAGAGCTTCTCTTCCTTTCTCATCTCTTTGGTTCTGCCTTGTAACAATGCGCTGGAAAGTGTTTTTTGTTTTTTTTAGCTTACCTCTTGCAACAATTTTGGAATGAAAAAAAAATTCTGTGCGTGCGTGCAGTGTTTTTGTCTAGCTTTCTCCCCTTCTGCTTCTGAATCGCTTCTCTTCGCTCAATTTTGTTCGCAACTTGAGCTTTTGAAATTTTCTTTCTTTCCTACTACTTTTTTTTTTTTGGTGGGGGGGGGGGGGGGGGGAAGGGACAGGCTAGATGATGATTGTTTGCGCGTTTTTGGAAGCCTTCCCGGGAAGAAAAAGTTTGATATAGCCAATATGTTGTTCATTATGAAGTACTCTTTACATGCATTTTTATTTAAATTTTCTGTGAGATTGATATTGACAATAATTCGCTGTAGGTGGGTTCGTTCTAAACGGGTTTCACTGTATGTTGTTACAAGTGTCTTAAGAAAGTGCACAAATTGTTCTTAGTGCACCTAGTTATTTAATTAATTAGGACTAATTAGCTAACTTTTTTAATCTATCATTTAAAGGGACACAGCAGGGGAAAAAAAGTTTTTTTTAAGGCAGTGACTATTTCGACGTCCACCAACAAAATATTTCCCAAATTATTTCGACGTCCGTGACGTCACTTCCGTAAAACATAAAAATAGTGGCTTTATTATTTTGACGTCCTCCTTCAACACAGCAGCAGCAGCAGCCGTCGCAGTGGTAGCCGTTTTGAAGCTTCGTTCTGTTTAGTTTCTGATGGTGTTGGCGGTGTTAAGTTGGCGTTTTGACGGATTCATGCGTTGCGTGCCTAAGAAGTTTTGGTCCTAATTGGCAGTGTGCGGGACTGGCTCGACAGTTGATCCTTTCGGACGTGACACGCCCGGTGGGGATGTTCTGAGCATTCCGAGCTCGCACCTCGGCAGGCGTCTCACTTAAAATTTTGAATCTACAACTAAGGCGAGCTGGATATCCCTCTGTCTTACCTGCACGTAACAAATGTAAGAGCGTACACTACGTAACACTGAGAAATTTGGCACGCATTTTGTGCCTTTATATTGTGCAAGCGCGTCTTCGTATGGTTGCAGTCTCACTTTGCATCTGGCCCCCGCCCTGCTTTTAACCGGGCTTTGTGAATTTGTTGTTTAGTTTAGATTTTCTGTTTGGTCCGTGTATAACGAGCGGGTTAACCACGAAACGATTGGGATGTTAAATAAAAGGTTGTGAATGCAAACATTGCCTCCTTGATGTTTCTTGACTGGTGCGAACGAACAAGGGTTCTGGCGCGGTTGTACAAGACACATGCACTTTTCAATTAACTGCAAATTTTATGACACGGAATTCAGCTCCTTTGTCTCTATAAATCACGTTAAATGAATCGTGAAAAGCAGCGGTGCCTTATGTTTGGCGCAACCAAGCAAACGCAATGTATGGCCCCATAGCTAATGTACTTCAGAAAGGTGTTTTTTTTTTTTGCATTTTACATTACATAAGGTCATAAAAACAGCAGTCGACTGCATAACATTTGTTTTCGGAAAATGCGTGTGGAACCGCGACGCTGCCTGCAAGCAAGATGATATTTTTTTGACCCCCACCTTCGATCGCTTTCCAGTTCGGACTCCGAAACTCCAAAGTTCTAAGTTGGAGACAGTCGAAATAATTACAAAAAATATCTTGACGGGAGGCGTCAAAATGTTTTTAAAAATATTTTGGCGTCTTCAGGAAGTGGCGCCATGGATGTCAAAATAACATTAAAAATTATTTTGAAAGTGCATTTCGAAATATCTAGTCATTACCTTTTTTTAAAAATGGGACACATATTTCTTTAAATACTTTTTTCACGAAAAAAAAAAAACTTTTCATGCAAAATTTATGTTGTTAGACACAATTTAAGTGGAGGTCATGGCCCGCTCTAAGCCCCGCCCACAAATCAGTGGCCCCACCCATTACTACTGGACTGGCTTGGCAATACGCTAAAAAGCGTAGTGTCACCCTTTCGCAACACCTGGTGCGTCTAGTCTGGAAGTCTAAGACCGCCTGCTAGTCATCCGAGCAGACACGCAAGACCCTCCAGCATCATCTGCTATTTCACCGCTGTCTATCATTGTATGCAATGCCCGTGAGACGCGGACACGAAAGCTGCGCGTCGGCAACCGTTTTCGCCTACGTCCGTCTGCTATTGTGCCCCCGTCTAAAAACGTCTGCAACGATTGGACGACGCGACCATGAAAGTGGCATTCTAGCGTTCTATCTTGCACAAGCCACGGTCCAAGACAAGCGTGTGTCAGTGTTTATTGATGTGCGTTATTAAAGGGATACTAAACCAAAGAATTTAGTGTCCATAATAAGTGGCGCACATTCTTTCCACGAGCCAGCAGCCGCCGGTGTGCGCGAGCACACGCAACAAAAATGACGTCAAAGACCTCCATTCGCGGTTAAGATGACAGTGAAATGTATGGGCTTCGGGCCAATGGAGAATAAAGACAAGTTTTTCATCTACACAGTGGTGTCTGGTGTAAAAAGTAAGCGATCAATTGGTCTAACAAGCACGTAGCTTTCACTTGTAGAGATGAAAAGCCTGTCTTTATTCTCCTTTGGCCCGAAGCCCATGCATTTCACTGACCTCTTAAGCGCGAATGGAGGTCTTTGACGTCATTTTCGTTGCGTGTGCTCGCGCACACCGGCGGCTGCTGGCTCGTGGAAAGAACGTGCGCCACTTATTATGGGCACTAAATTCTTTGGTTCAGTATCCCTTTAAGCGACCAACAGGACTACAAACAATCAACAAAATAAATATGTAGTTCTTCCAGCATTACTGTTCTTGTTATTTTTTTTTTTCGCACTGTATCTGCGAGCAAGGTGGGTGAGCATCATGACGCATAATTAAAATGCAACGTAAAAATATTCGCTTTCGTGGGCCAGGTGCACTGCAAAATTTGAGAGCTACTTGCCTTTCGAGGCAAAATGATGGGAGCATACCTAGACAAACTCGATGCGAGCCAAACACCTGATTGCCTCCAACTGAATAGCTCGCAAATTCTTGCCCGTGTAAGGATCTTCCGGTATTGAAAGCGTGGTCACTATCACGATGGTTACACAGTTTACAGAGCAGCGAGGCCGCTTTTAAGGGAACCAACATTTTTATTCAGCATCAACACGGGCAAAGAGAGAAATCAAGCCAGATTAATGAAAATAGTTGATCTGGAACGCTAGGCTTGGGTCAGTCCCGCTACGAGTGCAAGCATCCGTTCAGCGCTTCCAAAGGCGCATACTTGCGACAGTTGTTTGTTGCAAACTACGTCGGTTGAGATCTTCTTCCAACATCTCTGTGAACTCAAAACCACTCACACTCATAAAAATTGACAAGCTGAATGAGCTTCGCTCGTTCAGCACTCGCCGAAGCCGCAGCGATGTTTGTTAACGTTTCAAACCAAGGTGGGAGGAAAACCTCCGAATACATTGGAAAACAAGAATGACTCTTGATTATTTGCTTCTCAAACATAAAAAAATAGTCTATTACAATACTACTATTACGGCACAGAGATACAAATTTACCACCAACCTTTCATACATCAATCATCTCTCCAGCCAATGAGAGATGTAAGCACCTTGTAAGCACGGGGTCGGGCTTAGCGGGCTGCGACCTCCCACTCCTGCACCTAAATTGCGTCTAACAACGTAAATATCGCGCAATTTTTTGTTTCTTTTTCATGGAAAAGTTATTTAAAAAGTTATGTGTCCCATTTATACCCTAAAAAAATCTTTTTTGCCTTGCAGTGTTCCTTTAAGGGCTGAGGTGTGAATTGGGAAGTTGTAGAGCGCATTAAAAAACACCCAAATATTGCTACATGATACGGTTTGCGCACTTCTTTTTATTAGCCTAAAAAGAAACCCCAAAAAAGACCACGTGCCCACGCATCGCACTTGCAGCACTCTTAGATGTGCTCTGAAGGAACTAAGTCCTCCTCATCACCGGCGCATTGTCTGAGACAGGGTTTTGCGACAGCAGGTGCTCATGCTTATCTTCGAGGCCTAGAGCAACACGAAGCCCTGTCTCGGACAGCATGCCAGTGATAAGATGGACTTCGTTCCTTCAGAGCACGTCTGAGAGCATCGCAAGCATGACGTGCGAGTGCGTTGTCATGTGGTCTTTTTTAAAATTTTGCGAGCTTTCTTTCTAGGCTAAAAAATAAAGTGTGCAAAGTGCATCATGTAGAAAACATCTTATTTGAGTATTTCCTAATGCGCTCTACAACTCTCCAATTCGCACCTCGGCCCTTAAAGGGCAACTCCGCTTCATGTTTGGTTTTGAAAAAACAATGCAGTCTTCTTCAGTATCGCCTAGGAAGACCACACGTCAAATATTACGACGCAGTTCTGTCTAAATGTTTCTTAAACGGTCCTGCAAACTTTGCAACTCGCCAAGTTGCCGAAATCGGCTGACTCGAGCGGGCGAATTCAGGCGCAACCAACAGCGCAGTCAAGGCTACGGCATGAGCGGAGCCAACATTGAGCTAAACGTCATCCTCATGGCCCCCTTTTGCTTGTTTTTACTTCTCCGGGCGAGCGCAGCGCATGACGTCAGCAACGTTGCCTCTCGGCGCTCAGCGGTGTCCACGTGATTGGCGTTCTTGGGAGCCGTCCGGCCGCCCGCCGTGGTCCCGCCGTTACCGCCATCTTCCGCGTCACAACCACCGTCGTCGTCTCACCGTTTGTGGTTATTGTCTGTCGGAGTTTCGTCCACACTACGGACACCACGTACGCAGACTTATGCCGCAGTTGTGCAGACCAAAACATGGCGAAGAGTGCGGTGCAGACGACACTCGCGCCTACCACACGCCCGCCCCCATCCCGTCCGTCGTTGGGCCGAGGATCACGTGACATCTCGTACCATGTGATGGCCATGTACTTGGCGGCCCGAGGCCAACGTTGCCGGACGGAGTCGAAGTTTCGGTTTCGATTTCCGCTCGTGTTTAAAATTAGATTTAAAAATATACGTCCCATTTTTCGCGAAGCAAACGACGTAGTGTCTTTTATTAGGGCTTTTTAATTCGAAATCACTCATTATCCCGAAATCTTTGGAATTGAGCGGAGTTGCCCGAAGCAAATAATTAAAAAGTTAGGTAATGAGCCTTAATTAAATAACTGGGTGCACTAAGAAACATTTGTGCAGTTTTGTATGACGCTTCTTAACAATGTACACTTCATTTCACTCCCACAAAATGCTTAATTTCTTTTTTGAAGTTTGGTGCAAGTTATTTGGGACACTGTATATTCTGTGAAACCTTGCATTACATTTGGGTTATTACAGTAAATAGCTTTGTAGAAACGTTGTAGCAATAAAAAAATGTAAAAGCTCAACTACTTTTGGCAGTTATCTGGTAAACTCCACAGAAACTTTCAACAGTGTTTCTCTAAATGAACTAGCAGCATGCTGATATAGCCATGGCTCTGCACAATCTATAGTGAAGGTTTCACCTGATGTTTGTGATGACTCTGCTCTTCCGAAGTATTCTGTACACCTGGTCCTCTAACGAGTGCTCCAATTTCTTGATGGGGGACAGTTTCTGGAAAAGAAACACAAGAGTAGCCCACACACAATAATGAGGAAGGACAGACCCCATCTCGCTCATCCTTCAGTGCAGGGATTCTCAAACTTGTTGATTTTGAGGAACCCCTCCAGGTACCCGCATCAATCTGGTAAGGCAGTGCAGAAGCCCACGAAGCTTGTAAACAATAATGCACACATACTTATGGTTATATGCATCAATAGATGGCTCAGATCTGCTAAGAATCTGGAAAAGCTTTACTTGGGGGCAGGGACAGTCGAAGGAATTTGGGAGCTCAGCTTGAGGAACCCATCAGGGTACTCTGGAGAACAGAGTTTGGAAACCCCTGCTTCAATGGAACATGCCAAAGGCCCAGCAGAAAGCCTGCCTAACCATCACTTCACCTTCACCTAAATATCAGGTCATTAAAATAAATCCCTAAAGCATGCATTTACAAACATAAAAGTGACAAAGTGAAACAAAGGAAATTGTAAAAAGGAATACAAATAAAAAAGAAAGTATAAAAAGACATTGAAAAAAAATAAAATGGTCTCAAAGGCTCGAGCAGCATGACTTTCCCACTTTCTTTTCTTTCCATCCTACAAAAAGCAAAGTTCTTAGAAAAGGTGTATCTTTCGTATCAAACATTGAAAACTATTACTATTTGATGCCTATATTGATGCAAAAAGTAAAGCCAGAAAAAATGAGGGGGGGAGATTCATAACACTGGTTATAAAAAACAAACAAAAAAGAAAGAACACTATGTATCCTCGAATGATGCGTGTCAGCCATTGAAAAGCCTGCTCAGATCTGATATTTACCCTCTTTATAAAGACCACTTCATAAAAGTCTTTATGTTCATATCCATCTCAGTTGAAACTGGAGCAACAATCACTAATCTCTTGCATCGGCAAACTTTTCAGCCTATGGCATGATGGGTGGAACATCCCTTTAGGCCAGGTCTCATTCTTAAGTGCTGACTCGCCCTTGGTCTTAGTAATCAAAATGCAGGTTCACAAACTAAAATTTTTATTTACCCTGAGATTTAGTAGTGCTATAAACTTCACAAAATGCTATTGCTGCTCACGCACCGTTTTGGAACAGCCAGGCTACAGAAACAAGAGCTTAACTGGCAAGCGCCCAAAAGGAGCTTCCAAATTTGCACTTCAATTTCACAGGTCAGGGCAACGAAAAGTAACTACAGCAAAGTCATTTCCAATTCTTACTGACCTCAGCGTGTACAAACAAAACACTTCCCTTCACAGATTTTAGAACTTTTAGATTTGCTACTACTAGTTAGCACCCAGATGTCAATGCTTCGATAGATGCAATATGAACCCCCCCCCCCCCTTAGTGCTGAGTAGTAAGGAAGTGCAGCATTTCTAGGGGGAGGCACCTCCCTCGTCCCAAAATCAATCGGATGAAACAAAAATAAATAAGATGTGTTGTCGCAACAAGGCTTCACAACAACACCGTGCATTCTCCTACCGATGGCTTGGTCTTGACCCGCACCTCGAGAAGCTCCGAGCTGGTGCCTTCCAAGGGGCAGCTGAGGAACACAAACAGGACCCTCGGCGAGCAGGGCCGGCCATTCTGCACCCACTCCGAAGACACCGGAAGGGCCTTCAGGGCATCGGTGATGGACTGGAGACACTTCTGCCTGCGAACGTGGAGGCATAGTATTCGTCAACCTGTATGTATCGCATATTCACCCGTACGATCCTTAAAATATTAGGGGGCGTGTTGAAAAGAAACTGGGAGGGTAAATGCCATTGCGTACTGTTAACCACCCTAATAGGGGGCTAGGCTTATGCAGGCGAGGGGGAGGGGGATCAAACACTAGTATCACCGTAAACAAAAGGAAAGCTGATGACTATTATTCTTGAAAGGAATTTATTTATTTATTTATTACGACAAACCTTTTTTCGTCATTTCTGGACTAGAGCTAAAATTAAACAAGCTTGTAGGGGCCACGGGCTTTGTCACGCTTCATTGCAGCAGCTTCTTTTTTCCCCCCGGTGT
Organism: Ixodes persulcatus; assembly: GCA_013358835.2. NCBI lineage: Eukaryota > Metazoa > Arthropoda > Arachnida > Ixodida > Ixodidae > Ixodes > Ixodes persulcatus. Next base: position 89,209 of record JABSTQ010009815.1, on the reverse strand, counting down.
CCAAACTCAATTTTATTTTGGGAGCAAATAAAAATATTTATCTAAATCATTACCTAGAAATGAAATACAGTAAAACCGACTTTCACAACTTTCTTATAAGAATTGTGCGATGACAAAAACCTGATCCTCCTTCCAGATTGGCAATGCAGACCGAACCCCGCCAAAGAAGCGGCCACAGAGTTTGAACGTCGAGACAACACGCACTGAAAAACAAAGGTGCACCATAATGCTATCAACGATGATAGATGGCTGTATAGGCTGCCACCGTTCGTCATCTTCAAAAGGAAGTCTCTTCCCAAGGGCAAGTTTTTGAACGGCATCCACAGCCGTGTTAAAGGGAAAGGGGTGAATGTCACTGGAACTGATGCTGGACTGGATCATGACTGTGTGGAAACGGCGGTCGGATGCCCTTCTTCTTCCATCGCTTTTTGCGCTTGACAGCTTTCGGGGTCACCTTGCAAACAGTGTTTGCCGCAAGTTTGGAGCTATGCATTAACATTGACTTTAACTGCAGTTCTGTTTTGGCAAATCTTTTGGTGTTTTATGCTATGAACTACTAGAGGCATTGAATGACACACCCCTAATAATGTCTTTGACCAAACAATGGGAGTTTTTAGCATTTGTTTGCATGCTGCAAGTTTGTAAGTCATGTACTTTCATGCAGAAGGTTATATAAATAACTAGGTGAGCAAAGAGGCACGTAGAGTTTATCTATAGCACCTCAATATCTAGAGCAGCCAGAGGGCCACTTTTCATTACCTGATGTTATCCAGTGTCCGAAACAGGTGCACATAACTGACGTCCAATGTTGCGGTCGGATGGACAACCTGGGGAAAGTGTAAAATGATATTGGGTCCCCTTAGTCAAGTTTTTCGATACAACTCTTCGTGACGCTCTACATTTAGAAATTATCCCGTAAAAGACATCACAGACACTAAAGCTGTCAAGGCCTCAGTGTTTTCTTGCCCCATTCCTGAAACGTGCAATTGAAATTCTCCCACGGAAACACATACCAGTACAAGGTGTGACACATGGAACAGAAACAGCAGAGCCTGTGCTACTGTGCAGTGAAGATCACTCCAGACATCGAGGAAGCTCTGAAAAATGGTCCAGAGAAAAAAACAGTAAGAGCATAAACGACTTTGCGAAGCATACCATCGTTAGGAGATTAAATTGAACAACTTAGAAGCCGACCCTTTTCCATAATTCCCCACTAATCTCGCAGTCAGGTGAAAAAACATTTTCTTTTTATAAAGATCCTCTTTCCCTTTCCAAATAAATTTGGTGCAATTCCAAAAAGCTCAAAATGCATCACATGTTTATATAGGAAACATTGTGGTGGAAGCATTTAATTTTTTCTCTATATAGAGCAATTCTCCCCTATGTTATGATTACAATTCCATGTTTTCAATGTCTATTTTTTTTTTTTTTGGGGGGGGGGGGGGTATTTTTTTAGATTTTGTATTTTTTGTGTGAATTGGTTGAGCTATAACCAATATACACAAAAACACAGAATCTGCTAAAAAAATACCCCCCCCCCAAAAAAAAAAAAATTTATGGAAAAAAAATAAACACAGAAAACACGGAACTTTAGTGATCATGCAAGACTATCCTGGCAAACTATTTCAATCTTGAAGCTCAAGTAACAAGTGAGAGACAAGCTAACATAGGTTCATAATAAATCCCCAAGACCACAAAAAAAAAAAAAATGTTGTATGTATTTTTATACAACGGAAGCTAGCCTGCCTGAGTGGGCGTCTGGTGTCTCAGCTGTAGATGAGCAATTTAGCCAGTGCGATCCTGGGGTCTTTAACATGCATCACGCAGTTGTGATACACGACCGCACGCCGGTACGATGCTCATCCAGATCGAAACGGGCAGGGGTGGGGATTGAACCCAGGATCCCTGGGTTCTGCAGCACAAGCTTTCGCTTCACGTGCTCCAAGCTGGTGTGCACTAGCCCACTCAACCACCGATCCCCCAAAAACAAACTAGAAAGACAAACATTCATGTTGTCTTTTTGTTTAACAAAGTTTTCTCAACCTGAGGTATCCATCATGTACACCAACCAGGCAGCAAACAGGTTATGCTTGAGAAAGGTTCCACAAATTGGTATGAACCTGTTCTATGTTTTTGAGGATGGGGCTCTGTGAAAACAAACAATTCATTAGATAGTACTGAAACATCAAGGCCCACCTTGTCTTTCAGGTCCTGTTCCATTCTCTTGCAGACTTGCACCAAGCAAGTCGAGTCAAATGCACCAAAGCAGTATAGAAAGATGACACGACTCTCTCGGTGATAGAAGCCTTCGATTTTAAACTGTAAGTGTACAATGAGAGGCTTTAGAAAGCAACTCGGAGACAAGCACAAATAAATATTGCTGCTTCTGCTGATCAAAGCTAAAAAAAGTCCATCGATCGAAATAAAACCATAAGTGTACTCACATTGTCTTCACCAATCTCCTCATCAACTCCCAATTCAGGCTTAGTGAGAAAAAATAAAATCGCAGATAAGAAACATAAAAAGGTTGGTCAGTTTACATTGCTATGGCCTCAAGATAATGTCGGAACACCTGGCTGTCTTCTCAAAATGAGTTTCCTAATATATTTTCAAATTCTGTATATTATATAAATGCAAACATTCATTTGGGTTAGTTGGTTCATCATTTGGCGATAGAGGTTAAGAGTGCAAACAAGACAAGGACAAATCAAAGCACACATACAACAGGGACCAGCATTGTACAACAGCCCGTCCTTGGGTTGTATGAGTGCCTTCAATCAATTATCTGCGTTTTGTCCTTGCTGTGAGCACCAGTCCTGATCGTGTGTATGCAATTGTTTGTCCCTGTCTTGTTCATGTCGTTCAGCTTTATTGTAAATTACTTTTTTGTTTTCCATGAGCTCAGTATGAAAATTTTACACAGCCTAGAATTGTACTCTGATTGTACTCTGATAAAAATAGCTGATAACAATATGATGCATGCACAAAGGTGCCGGTGGTGAATCAGGTATTATTATCGGGACACCATAAACTCCTATAAAAAGATATGGAAAACCTCGAAGTCCCTCTCTAGGGTGACAGGGTATTTCATCAACCGTCGAAGTATTAATCACCTCAAGGACAAAAGGCAGGTTAGCATTCATGTTAGCTTTGTCTGGTGTGCTTTACGAGGCAACAATGAAGTGTTGCCTTGTCTAGTGCCTGTAGCTCTAGACATGTAGTATTTTGTAATCAAGCGCAAGTGATTTCAGGGTAAAACTTCTTATGAGAGTCGTCACTGTGGTCAAAAGCAAAAGACAGATAAGTGAAGAAGTTCTGCCTGAATACGGAATGTTTTCTTGCACTACCAGTTGTCCGTCTCTAACACTAAGAAAGAGAATATGTTGGCTTCTTGCTAGGTTTATACTTTGCTACTTTACACCCTTAGCACAGACTACAGTCAATCTCCACCATGCCCTGGGACTGCATGATCTGCAAGATATCAGGGCTGCAAGTGATAGTATGCATTCTTTTGTACTAGCAAATTAAAGCAATCCTAACAGTTGCCGTCAAAGGCATCCAGAAGCGTTAAAGGGGGGGTGCAAAGATTTTAAGATTAAAAGAATTTGCATCTCGTCATTTTTACGTTGTTTATCGTGTCCCGGAGAATAGAGAAAACGTCTCCTTCATTAAAAAAAGTTGCGATTCCGCTGCATAATCGCAAAGCAAAAGTCAAGCTTTTTCCCCCACCTGCAGCCGCAAGTGGCAGCCGAAGGAACTACGGCAAGAAGCTTACGTGAGCTCGCTCGGCTCTAAGCTGCAGCATAACGCCTGCTGATGTCAGCAGAGAGAGGGAGAGGAAGCGTCCTCCAAAAAAGCACATGGCACTCCGAATTAAGTCATGGAAGTTAGTTGAGGGGTGCCAGAAATGTGAATATTTATCTTTCTTTTTACGCAACAACTTGGACACGCAGGCGAAATCAGATTTCTGTTTTTTACTTCAGAAAGGTCAGAAGGCAATTTCCACAAATTTTTGACCAAAGTCCGGGAATCGTTGCACCCCCCCTTTAATACGCAATATGATCTAGCTACACTTTGGCAGGAGATGTCAGTGAAGGTATGGAATAAAGTTGTTGAGGTAGGTGCATGTCCCAACTCGTGGCTTATTTTATTTAAAATATATCATTCATACAACTCACACACAATCATGCACATTGCTATTGGGTAATGTGTATTTTTGTGCATTTATACTGATGGTCAGGGCCGGCATTAGGCATGGGAGAGCGGGGTGGCAGCGCCAAGCCCCGCACAGGCACCAGGGCCCCGCAGCCGCAAAAGGGGGCCCTGCAATTCCCAAACCAATAATAAAAAATATATATATATATATATATATACATGTTATGTTGTTGTTTGTATGCGTCCGTGACAGACACTAGGAAGAGGGAAAAAAAGGAAAAAAAAAAATTTCCTTTTTTTTTATGCACGTTAGTTTATTATGTAATTTATGTCACAAACTCCAAGAAGGCATGTAAACACATGCCTTCTAACACATGCCTTTGCTTTTTTGGTGTTTATTAATGGTCTGCAGGTTGACAAGCCCTCAGTACTGCGTCATTTATTTTGCTGATTTTGCCGACTATTGTGGTTTGTTTTCCAAAGTGTCGTGTTCTACCGATCAAAAATTGTCTATGTGATAACCTTCATTTGGTATTTTCCTGGTGTAAACAGGAACAAATGAATTTAAATGTCAAGAAATGTGTGCAAACGACATTAACACTGAAAAGGTGTCTACTTTTGTTTGGATATGCTATCAACTGTGTGCCTTTAGAAATTCACACTTCATAAAAGAATCTAGGTGTGACCATTACGTCGAATTTGTGTCGGTCTCTTCATATTGAAAATACTATAGCTATTGCATCCCAAAGTTATGGTCTTAATGCAGGACAATGCATCATTGTACTTCTGAAATGAAAACCGTGGCAAACATGTCTTTAATTCGTCCTTTACTGAAATATACAGACACTCTATGAGACCCACATTCCCAATAATTTGTTGACCAATTGGAAGGCATTCAAGAAAAGGCACTACATTTTATTTATAATGTTTACGACATGGATAAGTCCGTGTGATCCTATACCGTATCTGGGTTACCAGACCCCAGTCATTTACTCGCAGAAAAGCAAAGCGACATAATACATGGTAAGATTTGCTTGTAATTCAAGGACTATCTCAGGTACAAAAACATAGAAAACTAACACTTGAGTTTCAATGCAGAAAATGCAATTTTAAATATTTTTTTCCGAGGTCTGTCTACGACTGGAATGGCTCACCTTCTAGCATTGCTACATTTGGCAATAAAACGCATTCTCTTCAAATGCATGGTGCATTTGAATTTCTACATTTGAATTTTTAGCTAGTGCTCTTGATGAGTTGTTTAATTATAAGTGAATAATCATCATGTCAACTACTATTTCTTGCTAGAATGTAGAATGTAGGTTTATGTATTTCGTAATAATTTCCTGCCGTAATATTGTGTAATTCTCAATGCCTTGGCCGGTAAAAGTCGGCTGGCAGTATTCTTCAAATAAATAATCCTTCACAAAATGTGACCGCCAGTTTTTATTTTTTTTTTTATATTTGTAGTTCTTACATTTGAACACAACCAGATGTGTATGTATATATAACGATATGATGTATAATTAAAATTTTCTCACACATATTTAACTTTCCATCTTTTCTTCACATTTTTTTTTTTTTTTTTTTTGGGGGGGGGGGGGGGGTGGCCTGGGTATTGCGTAAAGTTCCGCGTCTCCGGTTTCTATTTATTTTTTTTTTTAATTCGGTGTACTTTTTAGAGCGCAGCTCTTAGGCGCCCGTTTCCGGCTTGAGCGGCTCAGCGTCGCCGTCGGCGTAACGGCGCGGTGCATTATGGGTAAATTTCCCCGCTAAATTTAGCGGAAAATTTTGCCCGCTAAATTTAGCGGAAAAAATTCCCCGCTAAATTTAGCGGGAAATTTTGCCCGCTAAATTTAGCGGAAAAAATTCCCCGCCAAATTTAGCGGGAAATTTTCCCCGCTAAATCTAGCGGAAACTTTTTCCGGCTATATCTAGCGGAAAACTTTCCCCGCTAAATCTAGCGGAAAATTTTCCCCGCTAAATCTAGCGGATAATGTTCCCCACTAAATCTAGCGGAAAAGTTTCCCCGCTAAATCTAGCGGAAAATTTTCCCCTAAATGCGGGAGGGCAGGAGAGCAGGAGGGGCATTGCACCCTCTCCGTACCTTCCCCTCCTCCTCCTCAAGAGCTGCGCTCTAATTCGGCGTTACAGGGAGTTGTAAACGGCTTTCATTCTTTTTTGGTGTTTCATTTAAAATTAAATTTTCGTTTTTTCGTGTTTTTTTGTTTTTTTTCTTCAGTGTATATTTATTTCCGAAAAAGTTTATGTTTTTTTTTTTCCGGTGAATATGAAAGAAACACCATCAAACACCGGGTCAGATGGTCCTTCTAGCTGTGATATTTGTGATCCCTCAAAGAATAATGGCAGATATACATACGTGGTCTTCGCTACAACTTCCATCAGGAAACACCTCAAAATCGCGGAATTCGCAGGCGTAATCTTCAGCGCGCTTCTTTTTCCTTCCCATTCGAAACGACATGACCAACTGAGGTGATGACCGTACAAAAGCCAGCGGAATGGCAAAAAAAAAATCCATTGTATTTATGTTTTTAACCACAGGGAAGTTTGAGAGAGGGTGTTAAGGAAGGTATTAACAGCTTTCCTCGATGTCCTCTAAGTGCATGAAGCGAAAAACCTTATACTAGCCCATATCCAAACTTTTTTTAGGACCGGGAACTTAACACACTAAGCCCGATCACAGAAAGGACACAGATGTCCCACGAAAGCCAATCCAAGACCTCTTTTGTTGCATGTTAAACCTTGGAAGAGGGCAATCACGAAGACGTCACACAATGTCGAACCTTGCAAAGCCCCCTCTCTCTCTCTCACTCACTCACTCTCTCTCTCCCCCACCTCCCCCACCCACCTCGACGCAGCCCTAAAAAACTGACCTTTTTTGGTTAAAACCGAATTTTAGAAAACGGATTAGACATACTTTTATTGGTTTAAACCGAAAACGCCGAACCTACAAACTGACCTTTTTCGGTTAAGACCGAATTTCTGAAAGTGGATTCGGCATACTTTTATTGTTTTTTATCGGTTTCAACCGAAAACTCCGAACCCTAGTTTTGCGTTACTTAATGCCGGCCCTGCTGATGGTTGATATTTTGCCTGAGATGACGTGACTAATTTTTCATGAATCAAAGGCAATTTGCAAAGCTCGCGAAAGTAAAGTCGTCAAAAAAATCAGGGTGTCGAACTGAAATTTTTTTTGTTCCGGTTTTCGTTTCGGTTCAGGGAAAACGGTTCAGGCTCCGGTTCAGCTCTGGAGTGAAAAAATAAAGGTTCAAACCTGTTCGAACCGGTTCTTACTCGTATGCTATAAAAAAAATTGACAGCAGAAGATAAACTATGGATATTTTATAAAAGTGTTACATATAGAATGCAAAGGCTCACATTCCTGTGGGGAGCAAATGAGCTAGTGGGGCACCTCGGGACGTGGGTGAAAGCGCAGTTTAATATCAGGCAGCTGACCGAAGAAGCAGGACGTCGTCATGCATATCCATTGAAAGACGGCACCTCTGAGTCGATATAATGAACTTCAGTGCAGAAAAGGCTTGCTCCACGCTGACCTGCGTCACAGGCACTCCCAGGGCTACTTGCGCCAATGCGTAGAGTTCTGGACGCCGTTCCCTTCTCTCCTCCCAAAACAGCAACACGCTAGCGTCCTTTGAAAGCCGCGGCTCCTTGTCTAGCAATGCTCAGAAGAGCTGTGCGCCTTGATGTTTGTGTTTCTGATGAGAAAACGTTTTGGTCCTTGTTTCTGCTACCAGAGATCGAAACTCTTTGCTGTAGCTGTAACTGTTGATTGAATTCCCCATCCCCTTCCTGGTGCTAGATTTTAATTTCGGACAGATTATTAAATCCGCTGAGTTATTTTAAAAGCAGATTGGATGCGCCACAATATGGCAGGTTCTAAAATATCCATCGGCCTTTGTATCGCTTTCTTATCCGATCAGTTGTAAAATGAAATCAAGGTGTTTGAAATAAATTGCACACAACTCTACAAAATGGAAGACAAGAAATACCAAACAGAGCTCGGACTGAACGCCAAAACAAACAAGGACAACGAGAGGTATAGACAACACTAGGCATGTTGCCTAACCTCTCTTTGTCCTTGTTTTTCTTTATTTTTTTTGCGTTTAGTCCGAGATGAAAAACCAACCAGCCCAATTCACCGTTTTGCCACTATACAGGCTCATTAACAGGTCACTTTTGCTGACGTACGAATTGGGTATGTTCTAGTGATAAATTTTCTTTGATGAGCCATTTCCGGTCCCCAAGAAAAGGTTGGAACGAATGTGGGCATTTGTTCAAGAAATACATAAGACCAGAAATCCCGGATAATTTATGGTTACTGTTCTCATTTCGTTTGAGTTCTCGAGACAAACTTTATAAATTATGAAGACCACCGTTATGTGAAAACCTGATAATGGAACGTTACAGAGCTTTCCGCTACCTATTTTTCTCGCTTTTTGACTTCCCATATGAATGAAACACCGCAAAAATAATTTTTCAGTTTTGCCCAGGAGCGAAAGAATAATTATTACGGTCCGGTTCCACTCCAACTTGCGCGAAAATAATTTTTTTTATTACTTTTCAGTTTACTTTTTTGGTTACTGTGTTTTTCACCGCGCCTTTTTCACGCAACCTGACTTCGCGTATGAACCGAAAACCGCATGGAAAACATATCGGTTCCGCGCGAAAAAAATCATCTCGTTCTGGTTCAACTCCGGTTCGGGCGAAAATAACGGTCTTTTCTAGGGTTACCAACCGTCCCGGATTTTGCGGGACTGTCCCGACTTTTCATAAAGCGTCCCGAGTCCCTCATCGTCCCTGTCGGGACAGCTATATGTCCCGGATTTGGTCCAGACGGTCGAGCTAGAAATCTTATATCTGGTCCGACGTACGCCTCACAATGCACGCCATGCTGCGAAACACGGAGTTTGCACGAATCGCACGAACAATGCTGTGGTGTCTAGCGTTGGCTGCGAGGTTTTAGCCACTTTAGCATGCAAGAGCAATAGCAAGCAGGAAACTGCGGCGGGTGCCTGTTATCATCATCATCATCATTTGTATAAACCCCTTTGCCATCTGCCTTCTCCTCCCTCGCGCTACCCCTACCTACCCCTTCCTACCTACCTACCTACCTACCTACCCCCTACCTACCTACCCCTACCCCCCCCCCCCCCTACCCCCCCCCCCCCCCCCCGTCCCGACTTCCTTTATTGCAGAGTTGGTAACCCTAGTCTTTTCCAGTTTTCGGTTCACGGTTTGGGTTCGGTTCAATACCCTGGAAAAAATCAAGTCGTTTTTACAGCACACAAACTTAATTCTAACTTGACAAGGACTCTTTGTTCCATCAGATATCATTGAGAATGCCCTGTTGTTTTCAATACTAACTTTGCTTTTTCCAAACTCTTCAGAGTTCGTTGCACGATAAACTCTTAAGGCGGAACAGCTCTGCCTGTGAAAACATTAGACAGAAGTGACCATTGAGGCTCTAATGGTCGGCCTACGGCTGCCAGGTTGAATGGCAGGAGGTTCAATCGAGAGATTTCAAAAGCCAGCCCGGATTTACAGTGAGCTGCCCGGTGCCCTTCAAACATGAGACAATACAACCACAAAACGTTTGGTTCTGTTGGTTGGCACTGCGCTCCAAGTTTTCTTCGTTGTCACGTACGCGTCTCTCAGTGATTTTCACAGGTTTTACAGTGCACTACATTCAACAGCCCGCTCAGATTTAAACTCCTCGCTATCCCTCCCGATGCCTCCAGCACGCGCTCGTTGCTTTCGGTCGTGCTTCGGCTGCGTGTGCACGCTCGAGGCTCACGTGACGCCGAAGCACTGCCGAAGGTAGCAAGCTCGTGCTGGCGGCGGGACAACTGAAAGATGTGCTCATCGTGTCGGCGACTCGGCATCATACGGTCTTACCTCGAGTACGTTGTTTCCGAGCACATCATCGATAAGGTTCGCCTTTACGCTGCCACCTTTCAACGTCGTCTTCCCAACGAACGAAATGATGCACACTTTCTCCTTCAGAGCAGTAGATAACTCCGGCCTAGAGAATACGATAAAAGAGCGCTTAGTTACAAGTGAAACCAACGACTCTGTCAACATTCATTTTTCGCTGTAACGTTTATGGAGAAAGTTCACTACTTATATTCTCGAAAATACAGATCTAGCTTCATCCAAATTTCAATGAAGATTGAATAAACTTACAGTATTTTCTCCAAATTGGATATATCAAATCGATGACCGTACGGCGGAGGCTTCGTATGTTTCGTAGCAGGCGCCATCTTTAAACATTTCTCAGTCGGATTGGATTGGAAGACTAGTCTAGGAGAGCTAGCCGCTAACCTGAGCGGAACAAAAATATTGGTTGATTGGTTTCGATTTCAGTTGCGTCCTACCTGCCTCGTCAGCCAAAATACTTCGGAAATCCGGAATAAATTACTCACGACTGCAGACAAATTGAGTAAAGAGGGGGAAAAAAAGTTTAGATTCCGATGGATTCAAACGTAAGAAGTTGTCATTCTTGATCAGAGTGGAGGATATAAATCACGATTTGCCTTTCTGCAATGGGTTCTCAAATGGGTGTCTGCGGACCCTTTGGGGTTCGCAAAGGCATTCTAGGGGTCCGCGAAGCCCTGCCTCATCAATCATGCCCGAATTTTTTTTTTTTTTTTTTTTAGATTAAGAAGAAACGTTTTAGTTTTTGGGTGAGTTTTCTGGCGGTACGTCAACGAGAAAATTCTACTTCACACTACCCCTTAGTTATATCCATCTGTTAACTCATTACCATAGTTAACATATACTTTTCCCTTCCCCTCAACACGAACGGGGTCCTCCATCATTTTCGCCGATTGACAAGGGGTCTGCGAAACATCAATGGTCGAGAACCATTTAGATTCTTAATATTAGTACTATTAATATTAGTACTAATACTGATATTAGGACTAATACTAAGATGATTGAAATATGTTCTGAATCTGTACACTGGGCCCAAACTACAACGCTAATAGCTTTTTTCATTTTCTTTTTCTACCCACGGCTGTTTGATATGAATTCGAGTGACTGTGGTTTTCAGCTCTCGTCATCATGATTGAAAAATAAATATATTAATGGCCTTTAGCTAGACTAATGTTTCCGATGCCTTTAGCTAGACTAATGTTTCCCGAGGCAAATGTTTCGTGCCAGGAGCCAAAAAACACTGTTGGAAATTTTGACGCAGTATTAAGGAAGTTCGGGGAATTTCAGTGATGTCCAAAATCCTAAGTTGTGGTAAACATTCCATAACCAAGTTCTGTTTTATCACCTACAGACAGTCACTTTATTCGTTTCACGTACAGGCAAGCACACTGATGGCTGATCAGTGAGCGCGCAATTAATTAAGTGAAAAGGCTCCCGGACAACTGAGGCGTCATGGTGTTCAGACCGGAATGGCGACGAGACGCTTTGGTGGCGCCACCTCGCGGGTGCCCTCCTGTGACGCAGCTGGTAGGATGCGAGCAGACGACGCGCTATGTCAAAGCACGGAGTGGCTATGTTAGTTCGCATCTATGCCGATTTTAAATGGATTCGTGATCTTTCTAATGAATAACAGCGCCTCAAAGTTAAAATGTTCAAAAACAAGCCTGGAGCTTCACATTATAGCTTGCGCTGCGTGCGACACCGCTATTCACAGCCTCTCTGATTCTTGTTGTTGTTGTTTTATTTTCGAATCTGTAAAGGTTGTTGTAGAAAAAGGTTTTGCATTCACCAGAGTAAATTCCTTGCTGGCTTCTTAGCTGTGCACGCGCGCAGAGTTCTGTTGCAAAGCGCCGCATACTTGTTTTAGCTACATTGAGCTTGCCGATACCGACGCTTCTATCCAAGTGTGACTCGACAGTTGCTGCTGAGCAAATGCTCGTCAGCAACTGAAGCTCAACTCTTCCCGAAACGAATACGTGGCAAAGAAGTTTGTCGCATCGCGACTTCTACTCGAAAGAAAATCAGACATTTTCATAAATTCTTAATTTGTCGGCCATGACCCGGCAAATTGAGGCGATTGATTAATTTTTTCTATTTATTTTTACTAAGAACTATTTACAAATTTAAAATTGCTCGGTGAGAAGCGCATCCCGTAATATGCGATGTGTGTTTTCGCAAAAATTAAACTATGCGAACGGTAGTAATTCATAGCAGGTGTTCTATCTTTTTAATGCCCCACGGACCCTCAAGGGAAATATATGAGGATGATGATTACGTGTATTCCTCATTTTTTGGGACGCTGAAGTATCACCGATTTAAGACTTCGATCGCGAGGGGATCTCGCACGTACTACGTTTCGCGTCGAACGGGTGAATAAGCAGGGATTTAGTTGAAACGATTCCGGAAGCCAGCCACCGCTTCTTCCTACAACTTATTTTAAGGAAATGATCGTTTACTGCTTTACAAAATTTAAAAAGGAATCAACTCGGAACTAATAAAAGACCAGCACAGTCGCTTTCACTGGAGTGTTTACTACACACGCGAGAAGTTCTCGAATTTTGCTTTCCTATTTTCAATTTGATGAGACATTTCTTTCTTAGTTTTATTTTCTCCGAATCATCACACATTCTTTCATTACCCAGCCTTTTGTACTGGGGTAGAGAACAGGACACCATCCGAGCTCTTCTAAAGTCCCTTCATGTTCCAAAAGTAGCGCAAGGTGCGTCGACGCACGAGACACGTGCAGCCCTTGGGAAGATCATGGCGGCACAGCGCAGCACTGAGCTAGATTTCAGACGCCATGTTGTTCCCAGAAGTGACGCGCGGCACGTGTCTCGAGTAGTTCCAGAACAATGAACGGCGCCACTTTTCCCAGGATAGAGATGGCTTTAAAGGGGCGATGCAACAATGTTCGTACTTTGCGCAAATACCGCACTAGTGGGACGCAAGGATACTCGCATCAATTCCACTGGCCAAGAACTCTTTGTTGTGGGTAATTTCAGGACAAAACGATCATTTTCATTCAATCTCTTCCCTTGCAAACTAATTCGATGACGAACGCGGGATCGCAGTACAACCCTTAATACTAATTTGAATGCTTCATAGATTGGACTCCAGCATGCGTTGGCACTCGATTAGGCGCGTGATAAATTGATAGCCTCGAGAAGCTTCTGATAGTGCCCGTGTCCAATCGCTGCAACGACGACAATAGCGAGCAATAACAATGTCTGGAACTCAGCGCGTGTCCTGTGCTTTGCAACCCCAGCGCGGGGCTATGATCAACATTGTCCAGATCACGTGGCCGTTGTTCTGGCTGCGAGTTGAGGGCGTGACGCTCGTTGTTTTGATTTTTTCGGGACTCTAATGCGTCGGGTGAAAAACTAAGGCGTGTTTCATAGGTCATTAACGTCAGGGATCCGCTCTAAGCGGTATTTGCGCAAAGTAAAAAAATGTTGCATAGCCCCTTTAAGCGCTTCGAAACCTAAGCGCCAAAAGTGTACGTCGGCACAATTACGCGTGCCACGTGTGGTTTCAAACGGGGAAATTTAGCGAGGAAACTGAATTGGTATTGAGGTCACGGGACGTCAATTTCCCCGCTAAATTTAGCGAAAACATTTCCCGCCAACTTTAGCGGGAGAACTTCACCCTCGTGACGTCACGTACGTGACGTCATCATGGGAAACGTCCCATAATGCAAAGCGTGGTTTCGGTGGCGCCGACGCCGCTCAACCCGAAAACGGGCGCCTAAAAAGCTACGTTCTAAGAAAAGCTCGCGTTTTTGAGTGACCGCACCGAAAAGTCTCACACTCCATTTACAACGGTGGCCTACACACACACGCTGTGCACCTCAATGTCCGTGCACCGAAACGCCTTACACCGAAATGTCCGGATCCCTCGAGTTCCTGCTCGCCGGCCAATCAAAGGTCCACGTTCTGCGCTATGTTACGTTGGCTGCGCTCAACGTCGGAGTAAAACACAGCCTGAGAACGGCAGGACGCGGCGGAAGGCATGAAGCATGCCTTCGCCGTGGTTTGGCCAGTTTGGCTGCGCGCGCGATCTCGAGGTGCGCGATACGTCAAGGCGGTTACGCTAGCATGCACTATCGGATGTAATCGCACTATCGGAGGTAGAAAGCTCGTTCCGGAGGCGGGACGACTGAAGCTTCCCTCTGTCGTTCTCACATGAATGCTCTCATTGTGGGTACAAACTGAATACAGTAGAATTGGACATCATGATCGAGTAGAATTGGGTTTTCGCAACTAATCTATAAGCAAACAAAAATTCTAAAATATCCGCCGGGGCTCTGGTGATGAAAGTTTACGCCCAGCGGAATGAGTGCTGTGCACGAGTGGTTGTGTTCCGAGAGCTTTTGGTGCCTACACCCATTCAGCGTAGGTAAATCGGTGTGACTTCGTGACTTCATTACTTCTTCCTTTCCCACTAAATGTTCAGACGTCACACGTGTCGCTGGAAAACAACACAGGTACCACATGTTTTGCAATGAGGAAACATAAAAGGCTAAACGCGTTCCGCAACACCCAACCGACGTCGGTGGTGGCCTTGCCGCAGCACTGACGACCTTGTCACGCTATAATTCGAATCTCGCGGGCAACCACCCATCTCCATTGCCAATTTCGTCCGCAAGGCGCTCCGCAGTCGCGCCAGGCGTCACTGCCATCGCCGACAGTATGGAAGACTACGAGAGCATTTTGCTGGTTAAAAACGAAGTCTACGTTTATAAAATCCCTCCTAGGGCGACGAACAGAGGATACAGGTGAGTCCGAGGTTATCGTTTCTCTACTTAGAGTCCTAATCCCCCTTCGTGCGAACCGTACGGAATGGGCACAAGGACGTCGCGCTGACTGCCGTCGATCATGAGTAGTTGTGGGAGTATTTTTGTTGGCTCTGGCGCAGCAAATCAGGTTTACCTCACTAGTAAGTCGAGTAGTGTGCGACCGAATGGTGGGATTTTGTAGTGTGGGATGCCCTTCAGCGTCGAGTGAAGGTAGATCGCGAGCGAAACTGACGAGGATGGCACTGACAAAATAAACGTTTCACGGCCGTGCCTCCTCTGTTTGTCCGGAAACTCAATTTCCGATGACGCCTCCTACTCCTACTATCCTTTCTAACAGTTTCCCTAACCCTTAATCAATAACAACGCACCCTAGACCTCGCCCAATTTAAGATGTGATCGCTGCTTCGTGCTCCTCATAGTATATTCTTTCGCGCGTGTCTTATTAGAACCCTTCGGCCTCATCAGCCCACTTTTATTTTTTTCGAATCGGTTACCTCATTGAGTACGTTGGCGCGGTCTATTCAAACTTATACTGATTCACATAGACTTGGTTTTGTGCACTTACTGAATAAGTGCTCCGCTTTCTATTCACTCTGATGACCGCCTTTGAGTGCAGGGCCGCTGATTGGAAATTGGATGCCCCAGAATGGACTGGTCGCATGCGGTTGGTGACCAAAGGAAAAGACTGCACATTGAAGCTCGAAGACAAAATTTCTGGTATGTGCCAACCCCGCATAGTCATCATTCATCTCCGTCACTGAGATGTCTTCCTTCCCTTCAGGTGGTGAATTTTCGTGGCATTGTTTTCTCTTTGTACCTATCCAGGCGAACTGTTTGCAAAGTGCCCCATCGACAAGTACCCAGGCATTGCTGTGGAAGCGGTGGTGGACTCCAGCCGTTACTTTGTCATTCGGCTTCAGGATGATTCTGGTACTTGACCTTCTCAAAGACATTAGAGGGTGGTCACTAATTCTTCACGCCACCACAGAGGGTGCTTGAAGAATGAAAAGTGCGACGTCATGACAACCTTGACCTACTGTGTTCCTGAAAATTCACACAAAATAGTGTCAGCGTACAACTTGTGGTGTAGGCTAGTTAAAGGGCAACTCCGCTCAATTCCCAAGATTTCGGGATAATGAGTGATTTCAAATTAAAAAGCCCTAGTAAAAAACACTACGTCGTTTGCTTCGCGAAAAATGGGATATATATTTTTAAATCTAATTTTAAACACGAGTTGAAATCGAAACCGAAACTTTGGCTCCGTCCGGCAGCATTGGCCTCGGGCCGCCAAGTACATGGCCATCACGTGGTACGAGATGTCACGTGATCCTCGGCCCAACGACGGGCGGGATTGGGGGGCGGGCGTGTGGCAGGCGTGAGTGTCGTCTGCACCGCACTCTTCGCCACGTTCTGGTGTCTACGTCATTCGACGACGTCTGCACAACTGCGGCATAAGTCTGCGCACGTGGTGTCCGTACTGTGGACAAAACTCCGAGAGACAATAGTCACAAACGGTGAGACGACGACGGTGGTTGTGACGCGGAAGACGGCGATAACGGCGGGCGGCCGGACGGCTCCCAAGAAGCGCTCTGCGCAGGCGCGTTACGCCAATCACGTGGACACCGCTGAGCGCCGAGAGGCAGCGTTGCTGACGTCATGCGCTACGCTCGCCCGGAGAAGTAAAAACAAGCAAAAGGGGGCCATGATGATGATGTTTAGCTCAATGTTGGCTCCGCCCATGCCGTAGCCTTGACTGCGCTGTTGGTTGCGCCTGAATTCGCCCGCTCGAGTCAGCCGATTTCGGCAACTTAGCGAGTTGCGAAGTTCGCCGGACCGTTTAAGAAACATTTAGACAGAACTGCGTCGTAATATTTGACGTGTGGTCTTTCTAGGCGATACTAAAGAGAACTGCATTGTTTTTTCAAAACAAAAAATGAAGTGGAGTTGCCCTTTAACAGTTGCAGCATTTCAGGTTGTGCCAACAATGGCTTTGAAGATATACAGGTGAAAAATAGGACGCATAATGCTATACTTCATTCATCTCTAAGCTGGCAGTGCAGTGGGAGCTACGTGCTCACTGGACCAATTAACTGCCTCCCTTTCATCACCTGACCCCGCCATTGGCGTAGCCGAGGAGGAGGCTTATGGGGCTGAACCCCCCCTCCCCCCCCGAAATCCAACCAACCCTATAATATACACATTAATTTTGAACCTCCCTTCCCCCCTCCGCACCGCAACACACTCGTGTCTTAACGCGTGCCACGAGTGTGGACAACTTGGTGCATACGCGTGACACTAAAAGAGAACGGTAAATAAATCTGATAGGCGCATGGTTTGTTGATTAGAGTAGAAACAAGTTTATTTATCGATTGGTTAGAAGCGAATGCAGTCCTCTACCACCTCCAGCAGTCTCGGTAGGTCTCGGTGTACCTGAAACACTCGCCAATAGTTTTCAGGCGGTTCTGAAGGCGCAGAGTGGTTTTTCGCACCCGCTTCACTGGGGTTTGCCTTTCCGGGCTTGTGTCAGTGCCGTGGCAACGAGCGCCTGATCTTGCTGTAGGCATTCAATCAGCCTCCAGACGCTTGGATGAGTGTGGCTGACAAGCTTTTGGAACCCGTTGTTTCATCCTTTGCAGGATTTGTTCGTTCGGTCTTCATCTTGAAGAGTGGCGTTGTACATATTTCACCGTTCCAGGTGAAACTTTGGTAGTCGTCGGCGCACAGTCGGGCAAACCAAAGATTTCGGTCTGGGTGTCGCAGCACAAATAACACGGAAGAGGCCGTTGACGTACGTGCGATTAAAGTAGTCCAGCAGGTCGCCAATGTCACTGGTAGACTTTTCTCTGATGTAGGTTAGCCCTTTGAGCACAAGCTGTGGTGGAACGAATGCCAGCCCATCCAACATCCCGCACAGCTTTCTAAATTGGTTGTTAGTCTTGTACTTCTCCAAGAGGCCCAACTCCCATACCTGCAAAGTATTTAAAAATATTTGCAACTCAATGGTTTGTATAATACAGTTTTGCTTAATTTTCCCTTTAAAATCACCATGAGATAATCCTTGATTTCAAATACATTTACGATGCGCAATGACGGAAACAGTTTCATTTTCTTAGCCATCCACTTCAAATATTTGAACTGCAAGAAAACCTATGCATTAGTGAAGAGACATTGTGCCTAACCTTTATGTGCTCGTTTAGCATGACATAAGCACAGGGAATAAGTGAAGTCACCCTTTGGGTTCAAAAACGTCGGTTGACGAAGTTCCTTGGGTGTGGCACGAGGGTGCTCCGGCACATCTTGAGCCAACCAAGCTTGATCTTATCTGCTCAACTCAGTTTCGGTGACCTAAATATTGGTCCCAAATCGTACCTTCTGTGCCTGTAATTGCTTATTTATTGGTACCGTTGCATGAAATGGGGTACCAGTTCCCCTAAAAAAGGTGCTATGTCCATGGCATCCACGCTTTATCCCAGGCCGTGTTTCGTTCGGGTAGCCAAAAAAAAAAAAAAAGGTGAGCTTTTGTCCGGGTCTGTAAAAAAACTGGTGAGCTTTTGTCCGGTTATTCCCAAGTCATAAACATTGCAGCCGCCTTCAGAACCCCCCCCTTTCCCAAAAACAATTCCTGGACACGCCACTGGACCCTGCCTCCGCACGAGGGTATGGACGGAAGCGTGATCACGTGGCAAAAGATAGACGTATGACTGGTCCAGTAAGCACACAGCTTCCTCTGAACTGTCAGCTTAGGAGTGAACGAAGCATAGTGCTGACTCTCAACTGAGAGCTAGTGTTTGTGTGTCTTGTTCACCTTTTTGCACTGTTTATCGTCAGCGGTCACCATGTATGGGCTAGCCCAAGCCTATGCCTTGCCGCTGCAGAACGAGTCTGCTCTGGCCACCTGCTAGAAACAATAAAAAGTCTGTGCCTGTGAGGTAAGGTGAAGTGCAGGCTAGTACTTTATGCCGACTATACCTTTTGCAGTCGTTTGCCTAATAATTTATTTCATAAATGATCTGGGAACAAAGTCAGCTGGTGAGGTGGGTCAGCCTGAAGATTTCCCGAGTTATTGATGAGATGGGTGCTGCAGATCTTGTACTTTTTCTTTAGCTGTCGTGGCGAACCATCGAGGTTATTGAAGATAAGACGATTTAGCGTATTAGAGTCGAGTGACGTGTAGCAAAGTATAATCATCCACCCTGTCTTTCATTCAGCTCTTGTCTATGCTTCTCAGAAATCTTTCTTGAACTGTCTCGTAAGAAATGCGTCAAACTTCTCCGGTGGCTTTTCCCCCTTTGTGTTCAATTGTAGCGGTTCATGACTCAACCATTTTCTTTGCCCGAGGCAGCTCATTTCTTCCTTTATGAGAGTTGACCAGATATGTGTGACTAGAATGCACATTCCTCACCAGGAGAGCAAGTGGTGCTGCCATTGTCAGTCGTAACGTCAACTTAAACACACTATTAGGACTGACTCTGTCCTTTCGGTCATGATTACAATATGTCATGGGGTCATGGCTGATCATCTGAGGCCATTGCTGCTCAAATGTTTTAGTATTTTGCTTGTAGTTGAAACAAAATAATTGCTACACCTGGTCAGCAATGTGCTAGCTGGCAAAGCATACACTTACCATCCTATCTATTTTTCTTGATAGATGAGGTAGGAAGTTTATGCTGTTGCCAACATTTGTACCTTTTCTCAATACTGAAGTATATGTCCTGCAATCACTGATGCGTCAATTATTGCTTACTAAAGTTGTGGTTGCTTCCTGTCATATTTTAGGCAGTTGGTCTCTCGCTCTCCACATGTTACTCTGGCCGCGTTTTTTTTTTTAAATATTTGCGAGCGAGCAGGCTGACATAATGACATCGCTGAAAGCTTTTCTAAATGGTTCTGTGCCATCCAAAGAAGCTTTGTATTGTTCAACATGAATTTAACTTAAATGAAATGAACCACTGTATCACAATTGTGATAATCTAAGAAAAAGTTGGGTCTGATTGCTTCTCTGCTTGGGGGTTGTTTTTTCATCATGGCACAGTCTGTCAGAATTTTTGTTTTTGCTAGGCATGTGGCACCATTACAGAACACATACTTCAGAATTACCTTAAATTAGCCAAATTACTTTTAAAAAATGTGCCGTTTCGGCATCTATCAGATCCGTGAACGTTGAAATCACTTTCTTCTGTGTTTCCATGCAGGTCGAGCAGCATTTATTGGCATTGGCTTTGCTGACAGAGGGGATTCGTTTGATCTCAACGTCGCACTCCAGGACCACTTTAAGTATGATACCTTCTTGCACTCTCTAGATTTCAATGCCCAACCTGAAAGCATGCTTGACCGGTGCTCAAAATTGGAAAAGGGCAGATACTATGCCAACCGCCATGAGCAATGGATAAAGAGGTTTGACCCTTGAAATAGGGTATCTTTTTATAGGTGTGGCTAACCCAGTATGATATATTGCTGATCCTGCATTAAGATGTTCTAAATCGGCCCTTTTTGGCACTGTACTTTCGTAACTAAACCTGAATCTTTGTGCAAGCCTAGTTTTTGAAGCGATTCATTTTTTGTTGTATGTGGCATCTGCAGGTGGCTAAGACTGTAAGGTGCATCAAGAAAGGATCCCCGAGAAAACCTTTCATAAGTAGTATATCTTTCCAGCTTTTTCTGCAGTTTCACATTCTTTTGAGCATAGTGATGTGCAACAGAAGCAGAAAGTATGTGTCATTTCTCTGGTTCTCATCTGGCTCTGTAACTTTGTCAGATCCCGGCAAAACAGCGGTTTTGTCGGGTGCTGTGCGGTCGTGTGATGCGAAACATGCTTTGACGTGTTTCTTTGTCGGCGCTGTCGTCACCGCAGTCTCTCACCACAGCAAAATTCCTGCCATCTCTGGCATCTGCCGTTGAAGTCTGTTCTCGTGTGTGCCTGTCTGTAAGAGTTTGAGACTGTTTTAGAGCATCCGTGCTAACCGAATAGTGTATCACCGTTTTGTTAGTGCATGCATACACTAACCTTAAGACTTTTTTTCAGGTGGCTCGAAAAGAGTGAGGAGCTTGAAAAGGGTGGCACTGATCCCGATCAGCCCCAGTTGGACCTGAGCTTCAAGGAGGGCCAGACAATAAAAATCAACATGAACATCGGAGTGAGTTGGCAATATACTCATACCTTACAAATTTTGACCACTGTATGACAGGCAGAGCTGTGTTCTAACGACACTGCAGACCCCTTTTTTGTCCATGTAGCATTTATTATCTGACACTACAGTGGGTAAGCCTGTGTAAGCATAATATGACATACATTAAAAAAAAAAAAACGAGTGGATGAGTGGTTGTTAGGTCCAAGAGCAAAAATGTAGAGAAGGCTAATGATAGGGTGGGCTTCACAACTTTGCACTAGCGCACATGCTTCAGGCTTCAACGTCGTACACCGGTGCGTGCGTGTCATGCTTCTTTGCTATGCACCAACCTGCTGGGAGAGGCTATTGATGTGGGAGAGCGTGTAGGTTAGCTATGGTCAATGACAGGTTAAGGATTCAAGGGAAGCTCCTCCCACCTATTTTCACTTTAGTGGAACAAAGGTTGGAGAGGAGGCGACCTCCTCTCCGGCGCTCGCTATGCTAAAGTGGAAAGAAGTGGGAGGAGCTTCCCACAAACTCTTAACCCGTCACTGACGATAGGTAAGGTCAGAACTCTAAAGAGGGTGCTTGATATGTCCTTTGCTTATTTTTCAAATATTTTAGAAGTAGGTGGGTGCTTATCATGTCATGGGTGATTCCACTCCTGTGCCGAATGTTCAATTTTGCACCAGAGGCGATTTCCTGCGCCATCCTGATAAAAATCTGCCGCTTTGTGCCAGATTGCACCAAATTGCGTGACTGGCCGAATTAGGCGGCGACTTGGGCCACCATCCTAGCCACACGCAACCTGAGCCGCGGCAAAGCATAGGACACCTAGTGGCTGTACTGTCAACTGGGGCAGTTTCTGAGGCTAATGCAAGCCTTTCCGAGAACATGACTAGCTCGCAGGCATAAACGAAACGCTGCAAAAGCTTTAAGAGACAGGCTTTTGATAGGTTCTTTGTGTTCAAAATAAACAATGCACAGTAAGTTGCCTCAACAGTTGTGTCAACTTCTTTATATGAGAAAGGTCTGTTTAGTAATCCCTCACATTGGATTTCAATGAAAGATAAGTTTTTCAAAAAAAATTGTCAAGCTGCAGGTGAACTGGTGTATGTTGATTGAGATGTTAAAATTCTGAGACTGGGAAGGAAACTTGAAAGAAAAAGTGTAAGAAGTCACAGAAATAAGGGGACAGAAAAACGTCTCAAACTCAGCAACCAAATTTTATTCCATCCACAGCTTTTATAACCGCCTCCCAAGGTCACCGCCAGTGCACACCGATACGCTTCTCTTTTTCGAGTACAGTTGAACCTCAATTTTACGAAACCCGATTTTACGAATTTCCCGATTTAACGAACAAATTCAGATTCCCCGCGCGGCCTATGCGCGAGGTCTCTTTTCCTCGATTTTAGGAAGTTCCCGATTTAACGAAATAATTAGCAGGTCCCGGTGACTTTGTTAAATCGAGGTTCAGCTGTACAACCACAAAGAAGACCTTCTTTACTCAAAGAGTTCGCCATTGTACTCTGTAAGGACGTTCTGAACAAAATACAAATGAACAACAGCAGGCTCTGAATTTATGTTAGAGAAGCTCTCTGTAAAGCCCAATTGACACTCATAGTATTTACTATCAAAGTTGTACGGATGGAATGCGGTACTTTTTTTGGCGACTTCAACGCCGACATACATGTTGCACTTTCCACTTTTGTTCGCTTCTTCCTTTTTCACATTCTCCCCCACTTTCCTTAAAGGGGCACTGACACACCAAAATCATATTTTTTTTTATTATCCGAAACGATTGAAAACGATGCCGGGACATTACCCTCAAAATTTGAAACTTTAAAATTCAGTATTTGTGAATTCAAAAAACAATTTCCAAATGCCGAATTTGAAGTTCCCGCGCGATCCGCACCAGTGCAGTGAGTCACATTTTGCGGTCTCCTGCGACTCGACTTTCCTTCGGACCTCCGCCGTTGTCACGGCGACCCCAACCGAGGAGGAGGTGAGGGATAGAAAGGCGCCGGCGGGAAAAAACCGGTCTTTCTCCGACTCGCCAACGGGCGCTGCCAAGTTTTCCGAGGGAGGGTACAAATCTAGGAAGCAACATCACACCGAACTCTGATTTCTGGTATTTCAAAAAGAGGGGCCGTAGTGCGTTCGCAATTGCGTTAAAAAACATGTTTTACGATTGCCGTTATTAAATGTTATAGAAATGTCACCTACAAAGCTTCTAAATTTCCTGATTTTTGACGTCACCGATCAAAAGAAGCGAGGAGGTGAAGGCGGGAAATACAAATGCCAAAACTAAAAAGGCGCGCGCGCGCGCGGGAAAATTTTTTTTCGCGATGCGGTTTTTTTTGCGTGTCTATGACTACAAGTTGCATCGTTTTAGACAATAAAAAAAAATACGACCTTTGGGTTGTCAGTGCCCCTTTAACGTGGCTCTCCATGCTGTTTAGGAAAGTAAGATACCGAGGGGGATTATTTTACTTGCAGGGAACTAAGATTTTATGTCGGCCTTTAAGCCTAATTTCTTCCCGCAGCAATCTATCGATAGAAAAGTAGAAATTAAGGTAGAGTTAAAAAAGCTCAGAAAAATTAGTTGGAACAAACTAATTCATCAGTGTTGCATGTGAGCGGGCACCAAAAAAGAAATAGACCAGTGCTGGCCCTCCCAACAGTGAGTGGAGGCAAACAAGGCCTTGGCTGAATTTTGAATGTCACCTAAGAAAACAAATGTGGGCCTTTCTTCGGGCTCGAGTGCCACATCAGAGTTTGACTAAGACTCGGGTTCGGTCAGTGAAGGCACGAGTCTGAGCTGAACGCTGATGCAGCAGTCATGTTCAATTCATGTCTGTGTCTGCCTAGCGTTGGCCTGGCTCAATCTCTGCCATAAAAGCCTTCCGGGCGGGTAGGCCGGGAGTACAGTAGGTCGTGCGTTCCTCTGTCCGGCTGTCACGTCTCGTTGAGAATCCCTTTTTTTCGTCCCCGTGCAGAGGAAGTCGAGCTCGGGCAAGCCGAAGCCAAAGCCGTCGCTGGTGGGGACGGGGGGCCTGGGCCTGCTGCCCCCTCCCCCCGGGGGGGTTAAGGTGCCCCCCTCAGCACCCCCCGGCAGCGGGGCGAGGCCCCCTCCGTGCAGCCCCGCCGCCGCGCAGCCCTCTCCGGCTCC
Source organism: Ixodes persulcatus (assembly GCA_013358835.2). Taxonomy (NCBI): domain Eukaryota; kingdom Metazoa; phylum Arthropoda; class Arachnida; order Ixodida; family Ixodidae; genus Ixodes; species Ixodes persulcatus. The sequence goes on along the minus strand of JABSTQ010009815.1, from coordinate 65,007 downwards.
CCACGGGGTGCAGCAGCACGGGGTGGCCAACCTGCTGGACCTGAGCCCCCCTAAGGAAGGAGCAACGCCGTCCGCGGCGCTCGTCGCCGGGGACGCGGCAGTAGACAACGGAGTGCCGGCGGCCTCCTCCGTCGACCCCTGGGGGGACTTCGCAAGTGCAGCGGGGTGAGTGGCAGTTACGGTGCATGGAATGTGTCTACGACCGGTGTGGGGTGCGATGCCGTAGAGAGTGAGAGGCTGCAGTAGTTGATCACTCGCCGTCACCTCCGAGGTTGCCTTTGTCACGTGCTACGACCAATTCCACCTCGAGTTCCCGATGTTCCTTTCGGCGGCGCGGGCGGCGCTGCACGCCTTGCAAATGGCCTACTGTGTCGCTGAGGCCCTCGTACCGTGTCGTCAAACGTTGCAATCCCGGCGATCGGTCGTAGAAATGCCGGCAAAGAAGGCCAGCAGACGCGAGGTCTTTTGTCGTCCCATCTCACGTCTGCTCCGACTTCCATCGACTGTCTTGCTGCAGAGCGACCTACGGCAAAATGGGCGTCTGCCGCGTTCGTCTGCTGCAGTGCCACTGACGAGATCGCGGCGAGCATTGGCACGACGCTTTTATTACGTCGTCGGGCAGAAATCGAGGGGCCGCCAGTTGCTCCAGGCACCATGGTGGCAGCGATCCGTCTGGTGCTCGTCGCTTTGTTAAACTATCAAACATTTACTGGGGCGGGAAGCAGCGGAGTTTCCAGATTGGACATTAAAGGACCGTGGTGCTACAGAGACTGTCTAGCACAGTGGTTCTCAGAAGGGGGTCCGCAGACGCTTTGGAATCCCCGAAGACCTCCTTGGGGTCCCTGAAGCCGTAGGCTTTGACCATCGCTTGAGCCAAGTGCTAAAACTCGTTTTTTGTTTTGGGGATGCTGGCAGCCCCATGAAGCTAAATAGATGAAACTAGAGCCACTAAATGAGGTACGCTTGGAGTGTCGGCACTGCGTTCCCCGACCTGCTAGTGGGTGCTGCCGTCTCAGTGCCTAGTGCAGAGCAGACGCAACTGTCGATCGGCCCGATTATAAAATGCGACTTCCTGTTTCAACATTCCTGGAGGATGGAAGAGCATTCCCTGCAATTTCGGATAAAGCTTCAGATAACTGGCAATCATGATTTTAAGACACAATATTGCTGAAGTGTCGTTACTCTGAAGCGTAGCTTATTTCATGGCTCTTGACGAAACCATGTGCACTGAGTGAGTGGGTTGATTATTCTCTATTTCAGGGCTGCAAAGCTTGTTTGCACGCATTTAGTCTCCCTCATTTACCCCTTTCGTCGTTGCAATCGTTCAATATTGCCCACTCCCCCCCGATTCATAGAATTCCTTGAGACATTGGCGGTTGAGAACCACTGGTTTAGCATGTAGAAATTTCATGGGGCAGTAGGCTCAAAAGCGTGCATCTTTTTTCCACGCAGACCACCCGGCAACTTTGCCCCGCCCGTGCAGCCGAGTCCGGGAGGAGCCTGGATTCAGTTTTGAGGCAACATGCTAATTTTCTTCTTTTCGTTTTTCTTTTGGCTGTTTCCCCTTCGTCGAAACTCGTTTTTTGTTTTCGTTTTGAGAGCTGGGAGTCATGACACATTCCAATTTCTTCTGTTCCTTTCAAGTTGGCCCTAACATCTGAGAAAAAAAAAAGAAAAGGAAACCGAGGTTTAAAAAAAAAAAGATTTTTGTACATACGCTATAAATATTTATAATATATGTTTTGTTGCATTCTTCTTTGTAGCAGTTTTAGGAGTCCAACTCTGCAGCGAGCGTCGCGAAGAATGTGATACGCGCCACAACACGGTTGTTAATTCCAGTCTTCGGTATTTCGCTAGGCATTGTGATTGGTTGGCGACCCGGACATTTCGGGGTCGGCACTTCAGGAGCCCACTGTACTTACGTGTGCTAAAGGAAGAAAGAAAAGGGAGACAATAAAAAAAGGTGCACTGTTGTGCCTGCATCTGACTTATCTATGTTACCTGTTGCAATAGTAAATGTGACTGATGCATCGGCATGTTCTGTGTAGCGTGTGTGTACGGAATTAAAATGCCTTGAATCGCAAATGCTATCCAGTTGTGTACATTATTTTCTTTATAAAGGTGCAGAGCCCAATGGAAGGTGTCTAGAGTGTGTGGGTCTGCACAAGGGCTATTTTTAGGGGCGAAGCTCCTTAGGGGCTAGCCATGTCCGTCCGCCGTGGGCCGGCGTCGGGTGCTCGTGCTTCTGCTCGTGAGATCACGTGAGCACATGCTCACGTGCTCGTGTAGGGCAAAAAAAAAATTGGAAAAAAAAATAAAAAAATATAAAAAAAGAAAAAGAAAAAAAGAGTAGGGGGTTCTGCCATCCCATGTCTTCTTAAAAAAAGAAAAAGAAAACCACACATTCTCCTACTGATATGAATGAATGCTTCTGCTCGTGAGATCACGTGCTCGTGTAGGGCAAAAAACAAAATAGAAAAAAAAAGATGAAAAAAATTATGAAAAAAGAAAAAGAAGAAAAAAAAGAGTAGGGGGTTCTGAGATGCCATCCCATGTCTTCTTAATAAAAGAAAAAGAAGAAAACCACACATTCTCCTACTGATATGAATGAAAAGGCTCGGCATGCTGCGGCTCGGCGTCTACGCAGACAAGCACCACCAGAGCTTCGCCCCAAGCAACATCATTCACCACGTGGAGATGCGGTCAGATTTTTTTGTTCCAATGCCTGAAATGTCAGATAATTGACGTATGCTACAAGCTGAACATGCAAACACACAAATGGAACTGATCCATCATTTCTAGAAAAAGATTGCTTCGGTAAATTCTCATTCTCATGAGAATGAGAATGAGAATGACCATTACACGTGAATACTACACAGTTTTAATGTGATGGAGTTAAGAAGCTTGGTGTCGCAAGAAAGCCAGTGTCGGCGTCTGGGCGTTGTGACCGGAAAATCCCGATTGGTCGATTGGGTCATGACGTCACAGCCACATGACCTCGCGCGGGAATTTCAAACAACCCACAACACTCGCGTGAAACATGACGTCACGCGTGTAATGAAGGTGATTAAAAAATAGGACATGTAATACGAAATAAAGATCGTCACATGTCTCAAATGATTTCACTTTATAAAGTATTCATTTGCCTTAAAAAACCTAAAAAGAAAAGAAAAGTTTTTTTTTTAAACAGTTGTTGGGACATGCACGTCAAAAAATTAATTTTATGCAAGAAAAATCTTTTTAGAGCAATATTGATGGTGCAAGATTTACTGTAAACGACTTATTTTTCGCGGGCTCAATATTTCGCGTTTTAGGTCAAAGCTGAAGTTTTAGAATTATTTGCGGGTTCTAATTTTCGCGACGCGGTGGGATTTCAATACAGATTCCAATGTGTTTATATTTTATCGGAATTGTTCGCGGGACCTATTTTTCGCGAATTGTAGGCGAGTCGCGAAAATTAGGTCCTCGCGAAAATAAAGTCGTTTACAGTATTTTAAATTCTGCGTGCAAAGTTTATGATGTCACGGAATGGTCATACACACTTTCCACCTCAACGAGATGGTCATACTCTCTCCACCTCAACGTGATGGCCAAGCCAATCCGCCTCTCCTCTACACACCCGAAATGCAGAGAGAAAACTAGTGGAAAGGAGGTGACTACAGACTAAATCGCGTCTTCAATATTGCTCTAAAAACTTTTTTTTTTTTGCCTAAAATTAATTCTTTACAAGCGTGTCTCTACCAGACTTAAAATATTTTAGGCTGGACTCAAACTCACGATTCTTCGGTTGCGAGCCAGACACGCTACTGACTAGGCCGTGCAAGGCACGCTTGCACAACTTGGGAACAGGCGGGAGTTCATATGTTTATAGGTTTCGCTATAAGCTTAAGCATCCTGTAACTTTTGGTATTCATTTTGGGTGTTTACAATTGAGGACCGTATGCATCATTGTTACTTAACAGCCAACTTGCAGGAAGCCCGATGGGGCAGGTACTGGCGGTCTATGTACCGATCAACAGTGTTGGGAAGTGTTTTAAATACATTGTACTTAAAGTACTGCTTGAAGTAGGTTTAGAAAACTTGTACTTTACTTGGAGTACATGCTCCGAGTATGTACTTGTACTTTACTCAAAGTGTTTATTCTGGTACCTTCTGAGGATAGCACAATTCTCGACTTCAAGGTACACTCTCAAATCAACAAATAAGTGCCTTATCAGTTGCGCTAAATTATCAGCGAGAGTAATACTACCCTGTGGCAACTTAACTTAATCCAATATTTGCCACCATTTTCAAAAATAGCTAATGCACCCCCGATTACCCTTTTGGTAAAAAAAAAAAAAAATACTGCATATACGAATAGACGGGCATCATGTACTTTACTTTGAAAGTACATTGTATTTATATACTTTACTTGAAGTATATTGTGCCCTGTGCGCTTGCTACTTTACTTCAAATACATAACCTCACATTTACTTTGTGCTTTACCTCAATTACTTTTAAGATGTACTTTACCCAACACTGCCAATCAGTAATAAATTGTGAAACAGGATCATAAAACATTACTCCCTATGTAAAACCAGTGCCAGCTTGTTTCTTTTAGGTTCTGTTCAAACTGGGTGCTTCGTCTCGTAAATCCCAACTGTAGTACATCGGTTTCGCCTTAGAATGTACCGCAGCGGACATTGCGAGCCACGTTGTTCAATCCAGCCAGAGCTGCTTATCACTGCCGCTTCGCTACAGCCTGCCGCTTCACCAGGAGATGCATAGAAGCGGTGATTTGGCCGAATTTCCCTCGCCGCTCACGCTGGAGGCATGGAATAGCGGTCACGAGCAATGCTTTTGTGTTGCTCGGTCCTTGCTCCGCTCACGCTTCTTCGCCCCCAGCCACTGTGACTACCGTTCAGTGCCCCCAGGCGCTATACCAGTCAATGCAGCCGCGATCTGGCACTCCGTGCTTGATGCATTACTTTACGCTCCCCACGTCGCTCTGCCCTACTGGAAGGTTGCACGACACCCTCCGAAGGTAGAGGCTTATGGGGCTTCAGCCCCCTTCCCCCCCTCCCCTCCCTGGTTGCCTCCACACTCAAGTTATATGGACATCCCAGCCTCCTTAGCCCCTCCTGAAAAAAATTCCTGGCTACGCCACTGGGGTTTTGTCTTTGTGACACCTCATTCCTTATACCCAAAGTTCAGTGCTTTCGGAGCTTAGTATATATGTTGGGATAAATTTTGTGTATGTTTTTTTTAATTTTATTTTTTAATGCGAAAGCATTAACTGTCTCATGGAGCGCGTCGACGTCATCAGCTTTGAAACCGCGCCAAACAGCTCTTAAATCCTTCTCCAAGTCAAGCCAGCTCCCTGCTATGAAACCACGCGCAAAACTAGCCAACGGCACCTTTTACACTTCAGTCCCATGGGCTGGCTGCCAATGGGACTGACAACCGGGCTCCCATTTGCCGGACACGCAGCGCCAGGTCAGCACCAGTCAGCGCGCCTACGCGTGGAGAGCAAGAATGATATACATGCTTTCGCATTCACAACTCGTAAGAAGTGCTTAGGTGTACCTCGAGCCTTTTTAAAAATAAAGTTGAGTTTCTTGGTTTTTGTAAAATATAAATTCTAATTGCTTCGGAGTTTGTGTTTCTTGTACACTGGTTTTAGGAGTGTCTGGCTGCCAGATCCTATATATTTTAATAGAATTTAAAAAAAGTTCTACGCCTGAAGACATGCAATACGATTATATGCTGTACTTTTTCAGGTTCTTTGTGTGCAACTTGAGTGGTGCCTAGCTCCAAGCTTCCAACAGTGTTTTCTTAATTTCAAAAGTCTCCTTAAAAAAAAAAAAAAAAAACATTTGTAAGTTAGAATTAAAAAAAAGGCTCGAGGTACACCTAAGTACTTCTTATGAGTTGTGAATGCAAAAGCATGTACAGTACATCCTTCTGCTCTTTTATTTCGTCTGCAACGTATTTGCGTCGACGGCAGAGCGGCGCGCTCTGCCGGCGAGGAGAGAGCGCCTCTCCTCGCCGCTCTGACCTTCGACGTTTCGTGTGTGCACGCTGACGGACACGCAGCGCCATGGGGTGGCCGGTCATTGAAACTGACGCGCAATGTCAGTTTCAACGACTGGCCACCTTATGGCACTGCGTGTCCGGCCAATGGGGGCCTCGTCGACGCGTGCCAGCCAATGGGACCGAAGCAGAAAATCCATCAGCTTTACTGTGCTCCTTTGGGATCGGGGAATTTTGGTGCCGTTGGCTAGCTTTGCGCGTGGTTTCATAGCTGGGAGCTGGCTTCACTTGGAGAAAGGATTTAAGGTGCCGTTTGGCGCGGTTGCAAAGCTGATGACATTGGCTCGCTCCATGAGACAGTTAATGCTTTCGCATTAAAACAACATAATATTAACCCTGAGACAAGGAGAAATAAAATAATGTTTCTGTCGTCTAGTCCGTTATTTTATTTTGCTATAGTGTTTAGATTATGTTTCCTAACCAGCTCGCCTGCATACTTTCGCACCTTAAAAAAGACAACTCACTTGTCGACTAAGCATGTTTAATGCCATACTACCAGGGCCGGCTGACTAGAAACATTCTTAGCAAAGACCATGCGAAAGAAAGCATGCCAAGTGTCCGAGCAGCTTGCTAGAAACGGAAACAAACCTGCCAAGGTTACAGTGCGCAAACACCCAAGACTAAACTTCATGTGCCACTCCATTCTTGCGCAAGCTTCGGCAGTGCTTTCTTTCACGCAATTTTAGCTAAGGCTGTGTTTCTAGCAAGCCAGCCTAGGTGTCATAGGCTGTAAGATGACCACCACTTTGAGCCGGTGACCGTAGATATGCAAAGATGGGCCTCTTCTTTTTCGTTGCGACACTTGTCGGGGAGCAGCGTGCAGATGCCAAAATGTCACAAAGTACACGAAAGGGATACACAAAAGGAAAGGAGAAGTGTACGACACTCTCGGAGCCAGGATTCCAAAAGGAACTTTTTAGATATATCTGAATGCCAGTGATGGAAGCAGCATTTGACCTTTTGGAGCAGGTTCTGTAGCAGGAAAAATATTGGTTTGGAGCAGCCACTGACACTTTGGAGCAGATACCAACATATGTTAGCACATCGCTTGAAAAAAAAAAAAAAAGCGATTGCATCGCGTAACGAATTTACCGTCGATAATGACCGAGGGTTCTACTTTGATACTGGAGCAAATTACTTTTATTACCTTTTGGAATAAGAATATACAGGGTGCGAAAGGAACACAGAGCTTTTTAAAAATAAGGCTCTTGTCAGAGTAGGTTTAATTTACAATGGGTATTAAAATTGAAAAATGAATCATAGTGCAAAACTTCAGTTAAGATAAAGCCTCACTCTCCTCCTCCTTTTACACTCGGATGTTTATTCAGCCTGTAAATGTAATTGTTATAAAATGTCAGCAAAAACCTAGATATCTGCTAGAACGTCTATCAACAAAAATGCATACCCCAAGTTTTATGAACTTGTCAAACTTAAAACTTTAATATCATAAATTGCAACAATAACCAAACACAAATATCATGAAAGTCCACACTTGTGGTTAAAATGCAACACTGCTCTTTAGCAGCGTTGGAAGCAGAGTTGAGTCAAAGTTCACTGCCCTTTCGATCGACAGCTGCACAAACTACCTTGACTGCCACATTATTTCAAATATAGACCCACATTTTTTGTTCTCTTGGCACATTTTTTAAAAATTACACTAGGCTCGCGATAATGCAAACTCGGATACTTTTTACTTCTGGTCAATTCAAACAAATTTCAAAATGTTATTTGTTCCGCTATGTTTTTGATGTATTCATAAATCGCTTAATTCGAACGGCGCGTTTCGTGTAATTCATACTTTTTGTTCTCGCGGACCTGTTGAGTGCGCTTCTTTCCGAGCACCGGTGCACTGCAGAGAGGCAACATTCGCGGATCTTGCTACCGCGGGTGTTGCTTTTTCGCAGTACATCAATGCTCGATGAGAAGCGCACTTAAAGGGGCTCAAGCAGGGCAGAGGTCATACGTGAGCTATGAAAACGGGCACCACGCGGAAATTTCCATAGCAACTTGCGCGGACGCTGTGACGTGGCGGCATGGCATAGGTTCACGTCTCAGCGTCCGCGCAAGTTAATACGAAAACTGCCGCGCGGTGCCCGTTTTCATCGCTCATGTGTCCCCTGCTTAATAGTCTACATTAAACAGCTTCTTGGCCTGATGAACAAACTATTTTGTTTTGAGTTGTCATGTGCTGTCTAAACAGCGGCCGCAATAAACAACATCTTTGAGGGATAAATAAACTTATGTCATACATTTATGTTTCATGTGTGGCATACCTACTTATGATCAGTGGATATATGTAGAGGAGCTCATCAAATATCTGCTTTGAATGTGTGGCCATTCATATGGCAAATCATAATTTTATCTTTCATCATATTTAGATGAATTTCTGATAATTCGAACAAAATTCGTGGCTTCCTGGAGTTTGAAATAATGAGTCTACTGTAGAAGTCAACCTGCAATCAAGACCAGAGAACAAGGTACTCAGCATAATTTCGGAGCATACCACGCTCACCCATGCGCTCCCCCATGTCGGCCACTAACAGGTTAAGAAAAGTTTTCGAAGGGAAAGGAGGGCTGGGGAGGAGGAAGCAAACGGGATGCTGGAGAGGAGAGGAGGAAACACCCCCCTCTCTCCAGCGTTCTGCCCGCTTCCTCCTCTCCAGTTTTCCTTTCCTTTGAAAAATTTTCTTAACCTGTAACTGACTATAGCACTCCAATGCAAGTGGTGAAGCTCAACACGTGTGCTCTGGTGAGAGGCAGCGAAGTTTGACGCAAGCGGAGCAAGTGCCACGGTACTCCGTAGCCACGGCACGGAGGCATGTGGCAGACATGATAATCAAACAGTCCCACTAGGAGTACAAAACCCTGGTTCTGATTTATTACATTATCTTCCATACTACTATTTTGCAAACTCTTCACGCAGCTTTTAGCTCCTGACATTCCCGATGTCCTCTAGAAATTTGGACGACGTTGGCGTGGCGATCAATTGAACAAGGCATCAACCGCCCAGCGTGGTTGACAAGAAATCTTCGTTTCACCCTAAGTCAAAGCGCAACCGCTGTACGGGCCAGTGGGACCAATCATACAGTGCCACAGTACGAAATCATGGCATTCATCATCTTCTTTTATATGTACTTTCATCAACTAGATCATTTAAGTGCAGGGAAAGTCCCGTGACTTGCACTTTTAGTATGTGCCTTCGTGGTTTTATTTATGTGTTCGAGCTTTCGACTGCAATACGGTAAGTAGAGACATTGTGAAATATAGTATATTTGTACCATTTTCATTTCCTACTACTTCTCTGAATATTAGAGTCGACCAATAATTAATATTTTAATTTGTTTATATTTGTTGAAACCCGCACGGCACAGGTGTGTCATTGTGCCACACCTGCGCCGAGTGGGTTTCGACAAAGATGAAAAATTAAAATAGTTATTTATTGGTCGACTCCAATATTCACAGAAGTATGTAGGAGGAAAATGACATTTTGATGCAAGATGTAGCAGACTTTCGTTCATGGCACAATTTGGCGCAAATGGCGCAGCACTTCCATCACTGGAATGCGGAACCTTGTCTATACCAAACAAAGCCAATCAAGGAAGCATGAGAGTGGAATGGTGAATTTCACCTAAAGTGCCTCATTTGAGAAATGACATGATTCAGGGAGTGCATGGACGAACACACTTCAAAAGTTCTCATGCTAAGATTGTGTCTTCTTTGTTTCTTAAAGCGTTAAACAAAAATGATTCACTGCCCGTTCCTTGAGAAATTTCGTAATTCAAAAAAGAAACAGTATGATATTATTTCGAGGCTTGCAAATCACAATACTAAGCAAATATAAATTTAAACAATGATGCTATTGATTTTCCTCCTTACCAGTAAAGAACAAACCTGATCGTTATTACCAAACCTAGACTTCGAATCGCTTTCAATGATTTTTCTAATCGGAATTTTCGCAGCAAACCATCTGAATTGTGTTAGAGCAATGTTCCATGTAATAAGCATATAGGTTTTCAATTCCCTAAGTTCATGATTAGATCAAGTGTGCACTTTCTGTATAATTGTATATAATAGCCACTTAGAAACTTATTGTATACTTGTAAGGAGTATGCTATACCCATGCACATTTGAAAGAGTGATAGAAATCAACTTGACATAAAGGCCTCTATTACAATGGCAGATGACTTTTCAACAGAGTTAGAGTTCCGTGTTCTCTAACCTGGTAACAAAATATACAAACAAAAATGCTTTTCACGCAGTTTACATGCTGTATTCAGCCAAGCTAAATGCTCCAGGACTAATTTCTATTCAATAGGTCCAGTATAAAAATGCACAGCGATTTTCATGTTAACCCCTTGCCTACTAATAAAGAGTGTCACTCGTGCCACCCCTTATGGACCATAAAGCCAGACCACGAGTGTGACTCGCGTTTCGGCTTCGGCACTTGTTTAGCACACTTTCTGGCAATGGGCAAAACCACCCCTATTGCTCCATTTACCTTGGGCAGTTTGCTCGTCTGTTTTGCTGTTTGAGAGAGAGAGAGAGAATGCTCCCTTTAGCCAAGAAAAAAAAAGCAGTCGCTTGCGAGCGTTCGCGCTAAAACAACACGGCCTTGGAGCAGATGTCCACTTCAGCCAAGAAAGAGATGCAGAACCTTCTTTTTAAATGGGATTAATGCTCAGGCATATGTGATGATGAATCCATGGGCCTTTCCAGATTTTAGGAACTGGATGATAGCTTGATGGGCAGTGACAGGAGTAATGAAAACGATGTAAATCCTGCAAGCATTCTATCAACTTCGGGACTGTACATCAGTACGAATCAGACCAGAAGTCCTGTTTTAAATTAGAGCTTTAAATTAGAGCAAGATACGACACCTGGAAGTCGAGGAAATATTTTTGTCTTATTTTAATGCAAATTGCGTTTAAAATAAAATCTTGCTGTACGTTCCTTGAAGAAAAAATTGAGAAGGCAAGGGTTAAATGTTTGTCCTGCTATCGTATCATTTTGAAGCAGTCTTGGCATTATTGTAAATCAGGCCTGGGATGGTGCATGTGCCATCGAATTTTTGTTGGTATTATTTTTTGTTTGTTTTGTCCTTGCTCGTTTATATTTTGAAAATAGCTCAAGGAATGATAAAAGACAAACCTAGAGTGATGCGTCATATGTATGGAGCTCTGATTTTATAGAGCTTCTATTACAGCCTTAAAAGCATTATCAACTGTAAGTTTGAAAGCTGGCACCCTGCATTTCATACATTTATGGTGGCATGTCTATTAGAAAGTCTTTTCTTCTTGACATACTTCAAGTTTACGTCATACTCCTGGACAGTAATAAAAGTGTTGTGTGTATGCCTAGACAGCAGAAAGATGCCTAGACAGCAAAAGTTAGTCAGGTCCAATATGGGTGTCTGCTGTCTCCCAAAGACAAGAAATTTAGCCAGTGCAGTACCACTACTAGCCTGGGGTCTTTAACAGGCATTAAGCAGTAGTGTATCATACATATTATGGAAAGCAGTCCAATCTGCCCGTTCTTCCTTCATCTTTATCCGAACCAGAGCTTAGATCTCTAGCTGTTTTTTGACATTTTCAGACTGTTGTAACCATTTCAACGAGGATATTACGTTTGCTGTCAAGCAAAGCAAACAAAGGAAAGCTTGAGTGATGAGTGTATATATAAAGCCACACATGCCAAGCTTCAATGCAGGTATGTTTGCTCATTCATCGCAACAGTAAAAAAAAAAAAAAAATGTTCACGAGGCTGACCTAGACCAGACGAGCGCAGTCACCAGGAGTTAAAACACTTCTCCTTGTTCCAAGGCATTCCAGCTCATGCCCTCAAGTCATTGCAATAACTATAATTGTGACTATCTGCATCACTATGTCGCACAGTCCTACAGAACGAAGTCTCGCTTTGGCACACGCTATTCCGCACAGGCTACACGGCCACCTCAGGGTATCCTACTGTCGTTACGGACACAGCACTGCGACGGCGGCACCTTCCAGTTGTATACGTAGGACCTCCGCCAACGCACCTGGGACGGACACAGGACACCGTTCTCCTCGAGGCTCTTGTGCTTGTCGAACATCATCCGCGCCGTCTGCTTGTGGGTGACGAGGTAGCTGTTGGAGCACCCTCGCGACCTGTACTCCGTGTCGAACCTAGGGTCGTGGACCCGCTTCACCTTGAGCCCGGAAAGCCAGACCCCAACTGCCACGTCCTCGCTCTTGTAGTGCTGTAGGTGGTGCGAGTTTGCGCTCAGGTACCGGACCAGGGTGTACGACAGGACGTAGCCTCCGCCCCTGGCATAGGGAAGGTACCGGTCGCTCAGGAACCAGTCCTTCTCAGCCCACTTGCCCGACCTGAACACCGGCGCGTTGCCTGCGAAGAAGCCCCAGTAGAGGTTAGGGAACTTGGCGAATTTGTCGAGTTCCAGGCAGATGGAGTCGACTCGCGCCAGGGAATCGTCGTCGAGCTTGAGGAAGAAGTCGAACTTGTACACAGTCGCCGTCCAGTCGAAGATGGCGAGCATTTTGGCGGCGAGGGTGTCGTAGCTGTCTTCGTGGTTACGGAGGAGCACGATGTCCTCGTTGTGGTCTCGGCTTTCTCGTTCCAAGGATTGGATCTGCGTTCCCGGGAGTCCCTTGGTGCCCACGAAAAACCTGTGCGCGACGGGTTTGCCAGCTCCGAGGCGGAGCCAGGTGTTGCGCGCTGCCGTGCGGAGCTCGGCTCCACCCGGACTTGACAGGACAGCCACAAACAAGGTAGTTCTAGACACCCAGCCTTCATGATCGCTGTTCGCACTGGCTTGGTCGTGTGTGTCGCGTATCGAACACAGTCGCCAGCCGAGAATGATCCCGATTATGAACCAGAAAGTGGCCCGAACGTAACAACGGGGGAGTCTGGGCATGGTGACCGGAGGTTTTGCGAGACGTCGATGCACCTGGGTGGTGTGGATAAGCCAGCAACGGTGAGATTCGTCCATCCACATCATCCGGCATGGTTGTAGTGAACGCCTTGACTGAAGGATGCACCGGGAGTCAATTCAGATATGTCTTGAACTGGCGCGCTCCGAAGAGATTTTGAGAGGGAGTATGAAGCACGGTACATACGCGAGGTTCGCACATTTCTAGCAATCCAGTCTTTCGAGTCGGGTAACATCGTAACATGCCTGTGGCATGTCCCTTCGGAAAGCGAAAACAGAAATACAGAAGTTCGTACAGAACACCTGAGAACACCAGGCATAAAATTACAAACGATAAAAACACAAAATATTTGAAAAATAACATTAAAACAATTATATAAATAATTATGAAACAATTACAGAAAGTTAACTTATTGCGAAAAAATTATTTATAATTTTACTAACTTTACCGCGCTGATTTCTAGCAATCGCATTTTGTTGCGCATTTTGAGCACACCCAGAAGAACATGGCGTGCTGTCTTCAGCGGCTGGGAGTTTGTGAAACTACATGACGTGTAAAGCACATATTTGGACATTTACGGCGAGAAAAGAGCACCCTAAATGTATATTTACAAGCCTCGAAGCATTGTCGCATGCCTGTTGCATTAACAGCCGTCGTCGGTTAGCGTCTGCCATTAGGTTCAAGGCGAGTGACTTCGTCATCTCTCCGATTTAGCCCCCAGAGAGAAGTGTGTTGGTATTTGTAAGATTTCGCGACCTTCGCGCTTGGTGTTATTATGTCGTGGAAACTGACAGCTAAGTCTCGATTGTCGCTACTTATTGAAAATGGCAATTTGTGACAAAATAATTTCCGCCCTTAATGTTTGTGTGTGGGTTACTGCGATCTTATGGGTCGCTGGTGACGTGCTTTAATGAGGAAGTCGACAATTATGCGCACGTAAGAAACAAAAAAAAAACGAACGACGACAGTTTTCGGGCGAAAAGAAGAGCGAGGTTTCCTTATTTAACGCTTTCGTTTACTGGTGCTTTGATTTCTACCTTTGCTGCGAGACCACGGTTCTATTCTGTTTACCGCAGGAGATGTGACGAAACGTGCTGCCATCGTTAGTTGGCGTGTTCGTGATACGAAATCTTTTTTCTTTTTCGTTCCGCCACCTCTATTTATTCCTTGTTTCCTGTTTTAAAATCTCTCAACTTGCCCGCTTTGTGGGCGATTATAAAACGATGTCGTTGGAGTGGCGAGTTTTTGTCTCGTCCCAATTGAGGACATAGTTCTCGCGCACGTAGGTTTCTTCTCACTGACGTCTTTGCGAACTGCGTCTGGCTGCAGGCCGAGCAGCTGGGATGAATAAAAAGTACAACACCGCGGCTCAGAGACTTCGCCAGGATTACCTGAGGCTCGCGAGGGACCCGGTCCCTTACATCATCGCGCACCCGTTGCCTTCCAACATTCTCGAATGGTAAGGCCAACTTTGCTTCGACAACTTTGTCGCGTATACCTCGCGCAAAAGATATTCGGCGTGCTTTGTATTTCTTTTTACAGTGTTTTATTTTTTTTTGTGTCTTTATAGAAAGTTTTAGTAGATTGTTTCGGTAACGATACCCTGCCGACGCCTTTGCGCATGTATTTGATCGTTACTGCGTTCCGTTGTCGGAAGTATCGGAACGATCTACGGAAACTCTCTGATGTGTGAAATCTACAGCTCGTTTTTATTTCACCTTAAGTACTTATATCACAGTTTACTGAATGCCCTATTTTCCCTTACGGTTCGCTTCTACGCACTAATAATTACATTGATCAGTTCAGACGAGTGTTTTAACCACGTTTTATGAGGAACAAACATCGGGGTATTCTACCGTCCTAGGAAAAGCGGGAATTGTCGGGAAATTTGGCGAGTCTGGGAAAGTCTGGGAATTTCCACCCCACTCGGCGTCGGTCAGGGAAATCGAGCTTTCCTTTTTCCGAGCGACAGCAAGAGACGTGTCTGTGATGCGACGCACATTGCTGGCGACTCTGCTGGCATCCCGATGCATACCTTTGCTCGGAAACTAGAGTCCTTGGGGAACCTGAAAATTCTACCCGAATAGCCTCTTCTGGAACCATGCGCACCAAGGTGGAACGGCACCCTTGCCGAGTGGCTTCACAATGCGAGAGCTCGTCTTAGGGCTACTCCACTCGCCTCTGAGTGGACTGTTTCTACGGGCTGTCCACAGCTGGGCAGTTGAGCTGATTTCTGCTGCTCAGGTGAGAACATCTCACCCAAAGTTCGAACTGGGGAAGCCATAGAAGTGTAAGCGTTCCCTTTGGTTGAGTAAGGATGTAGTGCGGGTATGCCTATGCAGCATGTTGCCTGGGGATTTTTTAAGGACATACGTTTTCGCACTGGTTTATTAATAACTGGACATTTATTCAGTAAAATATATCAAAGAATAATGACAAAGTAAGGTGGTCCAGTGCTCAGTGTTGGGTAAAGCACATATTAAAAGTACTTGAAGTACAAAGCAAATGAGAGGTCTAGTACTTCAAGTAAAGTAGTAAGTACACCAGGTGCAATGCACTTCAAGTAAAGTACTATAAATGCAATGTACTTTCAAAGTAAAGTACTATAAATACAATGTACTTGCAAAGTAAAGTACTATAAATGTAATGCATTTGCAAAGTAAAGTGCTATAAATACAATGTACTTGCAAAGTGAAATACAAGTGCTTTTTAACACTATTTTTTATGATGGAGAGGGCATGACTAGGAGAGAGCCTTACATCAGCCCCGTAGCTTCCGCAAGCAATCCTCTCATGGAGGAGTGTCCTCTCCTAATATTTTTAACCTTGCTTGCGCTGACTGAGCGAGAAGTAGCGAAGGTTTGACATTCTGCGGGAAAGCTGCCCCCAGTGCAAACGGAGCAATGCATCGTCTGCTCGCATTTCTGGTGAGACTGCGACGTCTGCCGAAAGAAGCCAGTGCAATCTGGTGTCGCAAGTCGCACATGCGCGTAGCTGAGCCAAGCAGACAGCGGCTGTTCGCACGCGGGGCGCAACCCCCGATAGGTGATTACTACAAAGCATGAATCTCAAGCTTAACCGCTTTTTTTAATCGTACCATGATACACAATTTTTATCGGCCCTTCAAGGCATTGAAGTTTATTGCCCCAAATATATATATAAGAAAAAAGAAATCAGCGAAAAGGGAAGCCATTTTATTCATCCAGTCTAGGAAAAGGACACACGTGCAATGACTACATCTTTATTTAGTATGAACAGAGAGATCACTGCGAGTGGTGGTCACTTTTTTTACAACTTTAACCTTTGGAAACAGGTAAATCTGTTTATGCTACTGAAAAAAAACCAAAACAAACGCTGTGATGTTGCAAACTCATGACCAGCGTTCATAAGCTATTGGGCGTTGTGCACTGAGCACGGACAGCCGCTGAGTGCTTGGCTCCGCTGTGTGCATGTGCAACTTGCATGACCACATAGACCGCTTGTTTTGTTAGATGGCGCACAGGTACACGAGGCAATGCGCTCCACTGGTCCATTTAGTTTTGTTGAGCACTGTACTTTGAGAGAGAGAGAGAGTGAGAGAAAAATAAGTGTTGGTTTTAGAGAGGTTGGCAGCTTTAAAAACTACCGGCTACTCCATAACTGTTTGCAATGTACTTTGAAGTTGAAAGTTGTACATTCCTCGGAAAGTACCAGAAAATATACTTTAAGTACGAGTACATACTCAGAGAATGAACTTCAAGTAAAGCACAAGTTTTCTAAGCCTACTTTAAGTAGTAGTTTAAGTACAGTGTACTTAAAGTACTTCCTAACACTGCTAGTGTTCGATTACCATTTTCACATAAAACGTGCACTTGAGACATCTCCGGTCCCCCTAGAAGCCGGTTAGGGAATTTAGATAAAATAGTCGGGGAATTTGAAAACATAATTCTTGCAGACACCCTGAAACATATTCAGTGCTATTGACCAGATGTCGAACAAACAATGTACAGCAGGGGCACAAATATATGCAAGTGCATGATAACTCCAGTACCACTGTTTGTTCTAATGCTTGATTTGTTCCACTTGCTGAAGAATGGAGCTCATTTAGAGCACGCAATTTGATCAGTTGGCTTGAAACAAAGTATGAAGACAACATTTCATTTGGCAATACTAGGTGGTGTCAAGTGCAATAGAGAATCTAGTAAAAAAATATTGTATAGTTGGGAGCGAGCATTACTTTGTTTACTCTGAGGCAAGTTCGAACTTTGGGCGAGATGTTCTCACCCGAGCAGCGTAAATGAACTCAACTGCCGAGCTGTGGCTCTCAAAGGGGCCGATATCTCTTGGTACGGCTTGCAGCAAATGTGCTCGTTCACCCATTTGCCATAGTCGTTGACAGGACGAGAACTGCAGGGCGTTCCTTTCGGACGACCAGCATGCACTCATTGTATTTTGTCGTGCTTTGGCTGCACATGGAAGCTTAAAGTGTTATCAATGACTTCATGTAATGAATGGATTTATTGCTGGCAGTGGTAACTGTTGGCATAAAGTGCTAACAGCAAATAGACAATTTCAAGGGAGATTGTACCAGCACTAATTTCAGAGGAGCTCTATTTTTTTTTTTTTTTTTTTCAATTGAGAAGCAAAGTTGCTGCAAGTGTTGCTAGGTGGCCACACAGTTTTAAAAGGCCTATTTCATGCAAGTATATTAAATCTCGCAAGTTTTGTGCAGTATTCTGAAAGCCAGAGACACTAAAACCCCTTTATAAAATTCCTGCTTTGCACTTCTTACAAGTACCAGCAACCATTGTTGTGTGACTGAGCAAGACGTGTGCCTCGATCGAGTGCTCTGCTACCATTTGGTTCCAAGGGCTACACGAGGCACGAGCATTGTGCGCATTTGATGCTACTTGCAAGACAGACACAAGGGGCTTTAACCGATATGAGAGGGAAGAAGTACCATTTGTGCAAATATCGGGGCTGAGATAATCTCCGATAGTCACAGAACTGTCATTCAGGATACACAGTGGAGAGTCCTTTACTTTGGTGTTTACTAGCGTGCAGCTATTCGGAAGAGGTAAATTCCTTTCTTCGAGCTGCAGGCGCTAAACTCTTGTGTCCGTACCTTTTATAGTAGCACTGCACACAATTTGTTAAATGGTAGTGTTGTGCGAATACGAATACCGTAGTAGTTTCGAATAATACGCTATTTGTTTCGATTTCGAGCGGAACTGCAATATTCATACTTTTCAAAGTGTTAATCGTGGCATGCTAGTCCCGTTGAGTGCGCTTCTCGCTGAGCACCTGTGCACTGTAGGGAAGCGATACCCGCGGAGCTTGCGGCCTCTGCGGGTGTTGCTTCCCCGCACTGCACAGGTGCTCGGTGTGAAGCGCACTCAACGGGGCAAACCTGTTGAGATTATGCAAAGGTACATGTTAGGCAGGGATGTCTTGACAAACCATGTTCATAATTCGTGCTTGCCCTTTTTTTTGTTTTGGTGTGTCAAGTTTGAAATAGAAGAAAGAACATTTGCATATAGCAAGCAGATTTATAAATCCCCTAGATTAGGATAGCTGCAACAAATCTGTCGTTTACATGCCACAGTTCATATGGTTAAAATTAATTGAGCTTAGAAGTGTACAAGGGAAAGGTTGGGAAGAACCTTCACGAGTTCAACTGAATTTTCGTTTAAGCATGGTGCACGGTAGTGAAAGACTTCGGGAAACTATTCAATATTCAATTAGAAAATAATCAAATCGACCAAAACCACTCTTTGCTTCAAACCCAAAATCCACTATTTTCACATGACTATGAAATGGACTGTAGTTTTGACTTGTTTAAAGAGACAGTTTCAACTTTCTCTAGAAAGTTCCACTACCAGGATATGTATTTCGATGCGCGAGTTGCTGTAATCAGAGTGCATACCCTGGTATGTTGTGGCACAGAGCAATGTAAAATTTTGCACCAATTTAAAAAAGACAACTTCATTATTATGAAGGTGATGTCACGAGTAATGTAGTATGATCTCTTTAGTAGATTATGTTGGGAAAAGTTATGTACTTGAAGTTTAATTAATTTTTTTTTTAAATTAAGAAAGATGTCTGTAACAAATTTCTAGCTGACAGTGAAGGATGCAATTTCATAGGTCTGTAGAGCACCAATGTACTATGTAACCATAGTAACTGGTAAAGTTCCCATTGGAAGGTTCTCTTTGACATGTAACAATCTTTATGATGAAAACATGAAAGCAATGTGAAATTGAATGGCAGTCGGCCAAAAGTTTGCTCTATGTTTTCTGAAACCCCTCTCTTTCTAGGCACTATGTTGTCCGAGGACCCGAGAATACTCCGTACGAAAGTAAGTTGCTCATATTTTGTCTTTGCTTAGTGGAGAACTGTTGCTGTGTGCACATCGGCAGCTCCAGAGGTTAGAAGTGGGGCTCTCAAAGGGACCGATATCTTGCAGTACAGTTTACAGCAAATGTGCTCGTTTGCCCGTTCGCTAAAGTCGTAGACAGGACGAGAACTGCAGGGCGTTCCTTCTGTGCAACCGGCATGTGCTCCTTGCCTTTCGTCGTGCTTTGGCTGCACATGCGAGCTTGAAGTGTCATCGAAGGCGGAAGCCGTACTTGGGGATGGGAAAACAGACTCCTTCCCGCCATTCTCGTCCTGTAAATATAGGTAGTGCACATTCGTCGGTGCACAATAAATTAGCTTCCCCGTCTGCCGCGCAATAAGAGAGCAAGTTTACGTTAGGAACAAACTATAAGTATTCACATTAGAGCTAACCAAGAAATAAAATCAAACTGCCACATTACCGGAAAAAAAGAGTCGTAATTTGTGAGGCGCCCCCTTTCAACATAATTTTCCACAAAATCTTCCGCAGGACACTGCACCACTTACATTACCATCAATCCCTATTGTAGGAATCGGTAGCATTACGAAATAAATAAAATCATTAAACTGAAATGCTGCACAAAGCCAGACTCTCACACTGGAACCCTTCACAGTGTTGCATTCAACCGGTGATACAATATATATATAATTGGAGAACGTCCAGACGTGTTTACGGACGAATCACCGAGTGTGTACTGCATTACTACGTCCAGACGGAATCTACCATGGGAAGCTGATGTTTCCGGCGGAGTTTCCGTTCAAGCCGCCGAGCATCCTAATGATCACGCCAAGCGGCCGCTTTAAGTGCAACACCCGGCTGTGCCTGAGCATCTCCGACTTCCACCCGGACAGCTGGAACCCGGCCTGGTCTGTGGCCACCATCCTGACTGGACTGCTCAGCTTCATGGTGCGAAGAAACCCCGTCTCTCTCTTGCTCGCGGTTGCACTGCTTCCAGCTCAGAAGTCGTGTCCGCCTTTTAATGTGTCAATTTTGCGGTAGTTTATTCTGCCACTTTGACTTGTGCTTAGTTTGTAGGACTTTATTTTATCATTTAGCGCAATGTACTTTCTCATTACTGATTTGCACAAATACAGCTTCTATAAAGCGTATGCAGAAGTTATTTAATCTCAGAAAGTGACGTAACTATGTGAATTAGCTTTGAAATGCCACCAACATTGTACTGCCAGAACAAACATGTCTCAATTGTTTGTGCGCTTACAGTTGTCTGAAAGGTATGTACTATTGGGTTCAAATGAAACACAAACACTGACAGAACTTTAAGCCAACTACCGGCGCAGCTTCTAAGCTTGGGTTGTGCTTGACAAGGTTTAAACACATCGGAGTAGGACGCACAACGTCGCAACGTCCTTCTCCGATGTGTTTGAACCTCGCCAAGCACAACCCAAGCTTGGAAGCTGCACCGGTAGTGGACTTGAAGTTCTAACACTGTTCAAATTTCATTCGAACCCGATGGTACACACTGCTGGGCCATAGCATGCAGTATGCAACCCCCTACCGGAAATGTGGGCTGCTTCCACCGCTGCACAGTGCATTATGCCAAATATGTAAGGTCACAGTTTCGAATTTTTAAGGATCGTGGAGAGGAGCATAATGAGGAAGCTGCTTGTGGCTAGGATACAACAGAATTGTTTGTCTTCATTCGAAGTTTTCTATATTGAGATATTCAGCAGCCTCAGTGCCTCTGTCCGCTGACCCAACACGGTTGCCTGTCCCTCTTTTCAGGTGGAAAAGAATCCAACATTAGGGAGCATTGACACAACGGACAGGGAGGTAAGCAACGTCTCTGGCGTTTCGGTTGCGTCTCCGACTCACTCGCAAAGAACCGCTCCCAACGAGCGATCGTCTTTCAGAAACGCCAGTTGGCAAGAGAAAGCCTGGAGTTCAATTTGAAGGACCAGGTCTTCTGTGAACTTTTCCCGGAGTTGGTCGACGTAAGTATTTGCACCCGGGAGCGGGCCCCAAACCAGAAAGCTCTCTAGACGTTGCATTCTGTAGCAAAACGGGTCACAGCCTAGCGGCGAGATTCGGCTCTTGGCTACAAGTCCAGCAATTCTGGGGCACGAGGGCATTTTCTAATGGAGCCGTTTCACATTTCCTTGGGGAGCGAGGAACCTAAAGGTCGGTCCACACGCTTGCGTCCGCCCGTGACCGCTTACGAGAACCCACTAGCACCTTCTGGCGGGTAGTCCAGGAATGCATCCAATCCGTGTATATTTTATGCGTCATTTTCTCACCGCGCGTTTAAAATATAATTCTGGAAACGTAATGAGCAACCACATCTCGCAGACAGTGCATAGAATTTATCTTGCAAGTGTCGCAAAACTTTCGGTCTAGTTATACGCAGATCAGGAACGTTCCGGGGCTCCACTAATAGATGATACCAGTGCGGTCTCTCATCACAAGCGCAGGGGTGAGACAGGTGAAACAGGTTTTGGAGCAATTTTTGGAGCAGAAAAATCTGGATTTTGGAGCAGCGTAGGAGCACAAAATTCTCGTTTTGGAGCAGCAGTTTACGCATCTTGAAGCAACTTCGGAGAAGAAAAGTCTACAGTTTGAAGCAGATTAGGAGCAGAAAATGTTAGAGCAGCTTATCAGCAATTTAAATCATAAAAAATCTGATTTAAATTACATAAGTCTGATTTTTTTTTTTAATCATTATTTTTTTCCACCCTGGTTCCAATAAGTCATCAGCGCCGATACGCACCGAGATAGAAGAACAAAAAAAAAAAAAAGAAGGAAAACCCGAGTCCAATGCGCATAGATGACAAGAAACACAGGCTTGTTGCAAAGTTAGGTGGGCACCAGGTACCTCAAGCTTATACGAACTGGTACCAGAGCGCAATTGTAGTGCAAAACTTTTTAAAGCGGTGATTCGAGAGCATGAACAGGGAAGCACGGTTTACTACAACCAGACATCGATCGGATGCTCGTAGAAAGCATGTGCGGATACGAAAAACTCCCCACATAAGTGAGTCCCAAAGTAAATAGTGAATTGGTAGAAAAACTATGAGCAGCACATGCACGCTAAATACAGGTGTGTGACCGATTCATTCGATTGTTCACGCACTGGAAGCACGTGTGGGATAACCAAAAGTACTCACGGCGACGGCACCATCCATTTTGACGAGATTATTACAGACACGAATGAATAATTACACAATGGAGGCGCTCAATAGCACTTTTAATAAAAGGTTTACTCTCAAAACGAAAGAAATACTTGCTCATCTTGATAGCCTGTGCGTCATACCTCCCGCGGCCAGACAGCGAGACCGCGTGACAGCACATTGCTCATGCAGTCACAAATGACAGCAGAAAATAGTAGGAAAATCGGGAAACAACCAAGTATCATAGGTAGAGAAGGGTACTACAGCTGAAATCTTCGAATTCGGCGGTTGCTTGCGCCACCCTGTACCCGTGCTGTGTACTTTGGATGGATGGATGGATATTGGCTGTTACCTTTATACCGGACGGTAGCTTGCGCCACCTAGCCTTACATTGAATGTTGCCAACCAAGTTCTCGTTTCCTGCTAAATCTAGCGTTGCCGCAAACATTTTTTTAGTTTTTGAGTTACTTTGGCACAGTGTGGCGCAATTTTGACCGATTTCGCGTTTTTGGCGCAACTAGGCGCAGAAAATTGGGTTTTTATCAAAATGGTGCAATTGGCGCAGATGTCACACCCCTGCAAGCGCTTACGACCAGGCGCGACGCGCTCGGTCACGCTCTGGCGCCTCGGTCTGTCGCAGGACATCAAGGACCAGATTTCGAAGAGGAATGCGGAAGTAGAGGCCCAAAGTGCCTACCTGGCGGAGCAGCGGAGCCTGTCCGGGAGCAGCATGGCCGAGCAGGGCTACGGCTTCCTGGGCAGCACGCTCACCAACATCTTCGTCATCGTCGGCTTCGCCGCCTTCGCCTACACGGTCAAGTACGTGCTGACGTTCAGCGCCAAGTGAACGTTGTGTGCCGCCGTCTAGAGGCGGCGGGACTGTGTTTGTATGTGCCAGACGGAAGGACCGTCGTGTACATAATTGAGCGTCTTTCGACGCTGAGTCCGCGGCCCCATCGGAGTTCGCGCCCGTGGGGAATAAAGCGTGTCTGCCCGTACCTTGGAACGTCAAGATCCGTGCGTCTATGGCGCGTTGTTGGCGGCCAGAGATTGTTCTTGTACAGGTGGGGGCGGTACAGTGGTGGACGAAAGAAACTGCGAACCGCAAGAACCATTTCGTCTTGGGAGTCGCCTCGGCAATTTCCAGAGTGCCGTAATATAAAGGAATCTGTCGACCATAAGTCGTCTAGGCAGCAAAAGGTGACTGTGCAGTAAATGGGGATTAGCAGAAGCACCCGATTGTTTTAAAATGGAAATTTTAAGGTGGGAAAGGCTTGTAACACCACCCTTCATTGCAGTGCCCAATAAGCCTCCATGTCAGAGTTTAGTTTGCCCCGGGGCAGTGGCCCGCGCGTGACCGTATTGCGAGGGGTACTAACTTTCTATTCAAGAAAAATCTGTCACCAGTACACCATTAATGATTCATTGGCATGAACTAGTGCCTATTCATACCTCATACCATCTTGAAAACAGTCTGGCGTTTCTGCTAAACCCCTGTACTTATAATCACCTGATTTGTCAGTTCATACTGCTGCAAAAGAGCAAAAAAAAAAAGGTAGCTGGCGATGAAAGTTTAAAGGGGGCATTTTTATGAGAACAGGGATAAACTGGGTAAGGAGATCATCCAATCTATGGCCAAGTGGCAAAACTGAAATCAAGCTTGGAACCCTACCGAGTGACCATACCTGGTGCATCCAATTTACAAGTGCCCATTTATGGCGATGTGTGAAATGTATATGTGCGGTTTGCGTCGTGAATCTTTAACACTCGTACACCGGTAGTTGGCCTCCAGTTTTCTTTCGTCCTCTGCTGTACCGGAAAGTATGTGAAGATGTGCAGTTTGACTCTGGCTGTATTTTCTTGCTGCCCGGTGGACATGAGTTTGCAAGGACCATGCTTGTCTGACACGATGTGAGGATGCCTGCTGGCTTGGTCAGGAATAAAGGAATTACTTTTTGATTTTTAGGAGTGGAACACTTGTGCAATTTTTGCAATGCAAAGCTAGAGCGTTCATTGTTTTTACCCATACCTCGTGTTTTTTTGGTGAACTACTACGTGAAGAGCGATAGGGTATTGTCTAATCTGCTGAAAAGGAAGCTGACATTTACAGTGAGTACATTCTAATGTTGACTAGTTTCTCATTCTTAAAGGGACACTGACACCCCCTAAAAAAATGTTATTTTTTGCTAGACGATTTATTATGGTGTCAAGACTACCCAATCAATATTTTGCTACAGAGTTACCTATATTTTTAATAAAGTAAAAAAATGAAACTGCTCAAAACCGAAACTGGACTAGGGAGGAAGAAATATAGAGGAGAAAGTTACCAAAAATCACGTGGCTGTGCAACTTTTTTTTTTTTCAATCAACGTATTTGCAGCTTTTTACAAGCCACAAAAGATGAGTATCATATTGTTTTTCTATTTTTAGCATTGAGTGTGTGTCTTTGATGACCCACGACTTTGATTATCTTTGGTGGTTGTGTCTAAACCATAGAAGATGGCACGTGACCTCCGAGAAGAGTGTGAGCACGACTCAAACTGGCCAGTTCTCGATCGGTGGTTTTCAGGCTGAAAGAAGACTAATTTCAAGCTGCAAAATGTGTTCTGGGTAGTTGGGCTCTCATATGTCATGTCCAAATGAAAATCTTGGCGAGCATAAATACTGTGTCAGTGTCCCTTTAAGTAAAAAATGTTTGTGAGTGCTTTCTTGATCATGCAGTATTGAATGAATTTATGTGGACAGGAGCAGACAAGTAGGATTCAGAAGAGTGCTGTCAAAAGTAGAGTTCCTGTATAGGCTCCCAACGGGAGCCAGAGTTGTGCGCTCATACTCAGCGGGTGGCCATAGCGCTGGCTTTCCTGCACGGCCAGAGATTCTTTGCTCGTCACGTGACTGAATTCGGCAAATATCGGTGGTCCGCGCCGCCATGCTTGGAAAACAGGAAAGGAGGAGGAGGCAAAAGCAGAGGGACATACGCCGAGGTGCGTGCAACGTCGGCGAAGTGACTTTACTGCACGGCGTAGGATTCTTTGCTCCTCACGTGACCGATCTTGGCGAATAGCGACGCAGCAGCACGTGAAAAACAGACACGCAATTCTGACTCCCGTAGGGAGCCTGAATAGGAACTCTAGTCAAAAGGAAGGCTCCGTTGGAACCCCATTGAATCAATGGCCTCATAAAGGCCAAAGGGCTTTTATGAGGCCATTGCTTTTACGAGGCAAACCAACAGGTGCAAACCTATTGGTTTGCAACTGTCCATATTGATTTGCGTAATACTGTAGCCAGAGTGTTCAAATTAATGGTATCAAATCCAATGGTTTGCATACGTCCATATTGCTTTTCTTTGTGCCAGACGGTTTGGTGTGAGACTTGCACAAAACTAAGAATTAAGATGGAGCCACAAGGTCATTCTGAATCTTTGCAGAAAATATCAAGATCAGTTGGAAAAGAAGAGGTTGACTGCAGTTGAGTGCTTGTGTTTAGATGGCAATGGATGCCTATTTTTGCCATCTTCTGTTTAGTTCTGTACAGATTTCATTGTCTATTGTATTTCATAACAAAGAAACTTGTGACTATCGATGTGCATTTTAGGTCCAAGGAGAACGATCCTCTGTGAAGAAGAATAAAGCTCGTACAAACATATTTCTTTTTAACAACAAACCGTTTACATTTGTGCTTCTTTGTTGTGTGCCACCGTTACTTACAACGAACCACACAAGGCTGATCTAAAATAGAGGCGTATATTATGTACATTTCATATCATACAAATATAGCAGTGTATATAAATATGTTTGTATACATTTTTTCGGCAACAAAAAGTCATTAAAAGCATAGCAGTAAAACTCTAGTAGACTGCCTCTAAAATATCTGCAACTTCATGAAGTGCCCAAACGCTTGTAAAACTTCGGTCTGGACAACGTTGATCACCTTCATGTAGGTATCCTCCCACTTCTTGCTTCCCGATCTCTGGACAGTTCTGAAAGGAACCGAAAGGGAAGCTTTCCATTGTATGCACTCGCAGATGTTGCGACGACAAAAAGTATTACCGGTAAAAGAACTTCAAGAGGAGGTCCAGCTTTTCCAGATTCCTTTCCTGTACAACCCCGCCCAAGAGTTGCGTCCATGCATTCACATCCGTGTTCGAAATCTCGCCTGCAGCAGAAATGGAAGACTGTTTTACAGCGGTAGCTTTTAGTGCGCCTTTTCCGGCGCAATTTGGCGGCATTCATACAGCGGGGGGAGAGTGGTAACACCACCGTGCTATCACTCTCTCCAGCACTACCATGTCATCTATGGCAACAGGTGTTGGTAAGATGCACATCACTCCATCTCCTCCCCCCCTCGCCGTCGCCACTTCCAGGTTCTGGAAGGTTCTCCGGTTTGTCTATTGGTGATCTTCACCACACGTTTTCAAACCTATTTTCATGGCTTCGTCTTCAGACTGCCAGGCACTGAATATCTGATTCGCTTGAGAAACCTGGCGAGTGAACCTGCCATGACAGCTCTCTTTTCTAGCCACTAGATGCCGTCGAACTCGCAGAAGTCTCCAATAGTTTGTTTTTCGTCCGAGGAGCGGGAATGGCCAACGTGCCGCGCCGAGCAGGCTGGCGGAGGGCAGCAGCGGCACGAGAACAGTAAAGGGTGCAGGACCCTGACTATTGCGCACACGCTCTTACAACTGCAGCATGTAAACTAACGCTTTTAAGGCACTTTAGAGGGCCCGCAAAAATTGGGTTTTCAACATATCTTGCTGCAATTTACTACAGAGGTGCAAGCAGATAATAAAAATTTACAGTGCAAAAAAAAAAAAAAAATCAAGGAATGAACTTACCTCAATCAAAAGAAAAGAAAAAAAAACCTGTTCTGGGCAATCTACGCCGCCACTTTGCAGACGGTGCGTGCGCAGAGAGAAGTGCTGCAAACAGATGATGTACGGCACGTCGAGCGAGTGCTGGCCGATTCGGGTTTTTTTGCAAGATTGTCTGCTATCATAATCCGAATCAGACGGCGATCCCTTGACACGGCGTATGCCATTTGTTGGTAGTAGTGATGGGCCGAACTTTTGCCGAATCGAAAATTCGGCGCCGAATCTTGGGATTCGGCAAAGCCCTTTTTGCCGAACTTTTCTAAAGATTCGGCAAAGATTCGGCAAAAATACATTGTTACCAGACTGAACATTGATATTTCGTTTTTTCTCGCGAAAAAAGGTTTTATGCTTCTTTTTTCTTAACTTAAATGCAACATGTAATGCATATTGACATAGTTATTACAAAATAAGGTGATATTCTACAAGATAATTGTATCGGTGTTGTTTTTGTGTGTTGACTGGCAATTTTAGTGACTCCTTGCAGAAGTGGCGTGACAACGAGGTTGGGTAGAAGCGAGCGTGACGCAGTCACGAATCGCGCTACGAGTGTTTCGGTTTTGAGCAACGTTACTAGAACCCTCAGTTGGGAAACTCACCGTTGAAACCTGGGCCGCTGGCGTCCACCGAGACCGAGCTAAATATGACAACAGCGCCACTCTGTATCATTTGTCTTAACTGTGGTCACCTTGAGCTTTTAGAAAGCATGTTTTTGCGTAAAAACCAACGGAAGAAACTCTTTTTGTAGTAACTTTTATTGGAGTTTAGTACAAAATGATGGGCGCGTGTTGTTTTCTAAAATATTTAGTTTGCAAGTGTTGCAGTACAATTAATATTGTTTTTATACAACCGTGCCTCAGCGGTGATTTCAGGTAGCGCGTCCCGAACTAGGCGCATATTAAAGGGCCCATGAAATGATTTTAACATCGAGAGAACGTGCACCTTATTACCCTTTTTTTGTTTACTTTAGCACAAGGACCATAAAACACGGCCACTTCTCTCGAAATGTCGCGAAGGCGCTGCGTAACCGCAAAAACAAAAAGGAACTATTTCTTGACTTGACTTCACGTACGGCGGCCATAGGAACTAGTTTTGTGACGTCACGGCGGGTGCGGTTATTGAGATCGCTTTTGAGCAAGTGTATTCTCAGTTTAATGGTAACGTTTACAAATGATTTCGTTCCAACATAAACAAATGAATCGAAAGTTTTATATTCTTGTTCAGTACACAAAGTTTTCGCAGCGCCATCTATCCGGAGTAAGTCCAAGCATCCCCTCCCTGCTGCTCCGCTGCCTAGCAACGTTGGCTGGCTGCTGCCGGACGAGCGGTGTGATCAACGCGATATAAAAACCACGTTTTGGCAGCTACGTGGTTCGTTTTCTTTCTCGTGCGCCTGGTTCGCCTGCCTGCAACTATGCTCCGTTTCACCTTATGTTGTACCGCAGCGAAGGCTAGAAGCGCGAGCTCATAGCGATGGCAGCTGCCCTTGGTGCACGAGAGCTTGTGCCGCCGAGATGTGCCGCCGAGATGTGCCCTAGAGCAAGGAGCTCGCGCTTGTAGCCTTTCCTGCGGTACAACACAAGGTGAAACAAAGTATAGGAAGTATTCACTGGCGGCCATAGCTGTGTGCGCGACTGCTGAGCGCGTGCTGATGGCTAGCTTCCAGGGTTCTTTTGCAACGTGCATTCCACACCATCAAAATGGCCGGTCTTAGCAGCCTATTAATGGGGTGAGAGGGGAAAGTCTGCTCTCGCTGTAGCAACGTCCACAGTGCTAAGGAGAGGACAAGACCGGAATCCGCGTACCCCGCGGCGTGTCATGCGCACGTGACCCGGGAAACATTGTATGAGTTGAGGGGCATCCCCAAACGCCATCTTATTTGGCCGGAAGTCCGAAAATCGTTTCATGGGTCCTTTAACCTCAGTAGTATTTCGCGGTGCGTTCGCTTGGGAGCCGGGGGTGGCACCCCTGAAGCCCTTTCCACAGTATCTGTTCTGGCCCCAAAATGGAAGTCACGTGCAGTTCCTCGAGTGGCCGCTGCGGGATAAATGGCGGCGTTGTGATCGCCATTAGCTCGGTTCTGGAGGACGGGTCGGTGCCACTTTTTCAGAGCAGTCTCTATGGCAGTTTCCCAACTGAGTGGTTTAGTAACGTTGGTTTTGAGGCATCATGAGTGCAAGCCTGCAAGTGTGTGTACATTGTTAAAATAAAGGCAATAACGCTGCGTTCTTGCTTTCTCTGGGAGTCACCGTTTTGTGTGCGAAAACGAATGCAACGGTTGCTGAGTCTTTACCAGAAGAGATAATAATATTGTAAATATGCATGTTTTTTTCGATTTGAGTCACTTGACGTCAGCTTTGCATGAAAGTGTGCGTCCCATAATCGCAGCGTCTCATTTTTAATTTTTAAAATGCCAGTTTCTGGTGTTAGGACACACACAAACGTTTCGGAAGATAGGGAGAGTTAGGAATGTCGGATGTGCAACGTCGAGTATTTTAGTTCTGTGTTTAGTTTTATGCAGATATATGGAAATCGCGAAATAACACTAATTGAAAAAGCAATATTATTTTGTTTTCGAACACACTACTCCTGAGCCGAAAACAGAATTATTATAATTGCGAGGAGTGCTTTAAAGTAATTGTCGGCCAATGTTTGAATGTTTCAGAATGCACCGCATCATTTGTCCCCTGCGCAGGGGACTGCGTAAATTGCTGGTCGATCTTCTATTCTCGAAGCAGAAAATATTGAAGAGAACCACACTCGCTCACAAACGCACAGTTACCATGTTGTCTACTCCACACCGCGCTGTAACCGCTGGTTGTACTAGACTGCACGATGGTAACCGCACAACTGCACGGCGTCCATTTGCAATCCATGGCCCCGTCGTGTTTTCGCGCGTGCGCAGACATATGCCGAATTTTTGCCGAACTTTACCGAATCTGAAGTTCGGCAGATTCGGTCCATCACTAGTTGGTAGCACTTCTCTCGATGCGCGCATTGTCTGCCAAGTGGCGGCGTAGATTGCCCAGAACAGGTTTCTGTTTTCTTTCTTCTAAACGAGGCAAGTTAATATCTTGATTTTTTCACTGTACACTTCCACCACATGCTTGCACCTCTGTAGTAAATCGCAACGCGATACATAGAGAAACCAATTTTTGCGGGCCGTTTAAAGCGCCTTAAAAGCGTTAGTTTACAAGCTGTATTCTACGAAAAGCAAAGCTCGTAAAGCACATCTTTCAAAATGCAACAGCTGCGCAGTCGATCGTAACACATTTTGTGCGGCCTTTTGCAATTTTTTTTTATGTTCCTCTTTTTTACATTTTGGTCTTCTGCTCTCACTGTTAAAGGGGTACTTCAGCGTTTTCTTCATGGTCCCCGATTTGCCTGAAAATTTGCTAAACAAACCAACAAACATCGCTGAAACAGTATCCCAAGTATTGGGTCCAAATAATTTTTTTTTGCGATGTTACTGCTGCTGCTTGTTTAGCACTGTCTCCTTTATGGCCATCTAATATTGGAGAGGTACCTATATGTTTTCTGTTGGATTACGCAGTGGCACAACAGTCTGTTGCGAGATTATAACAGTAAAACAACCACTTCCCACAAAGCTCTCTGCCTGCCACAATATGGGGTTCTCTCCTTCCACTCGCCCCTAACAACAAATCGAAGACTGACATACCGTCCCGAGAACATATCCACTCTTGCAGCAGCATCTTGACCTTTTCCATCTTGTCCTTGGAGCTGATCACGCTTAGACTTGGTTCGGCGGCAGTTGCAAGTGCAGCAGCTGGTTTTACCTGAGGTTGGAAAATTTCTGCTGTAGACATAACATAATAAACTTGCTCACATTTGTGCCTCTTGCCAAGAGGCACAAATGAAATCCACAATATAAAATCTCGAAGAACAGAAAACACCTTTCTGAACTTTTTAGAGCGCAGCTCTTAGGCGCCCGTTTCCGGCTTGAGCGGCGTCGCCGTCGGCATCGGCGTAACCGCGGGTTGAATGCAACTCAGGTTGCATGCAACTCGCGTTGCATGCAACCTGTCGGCGGCGTAACCGCAAGCTGCGTGCAACCCAGGTTGCATTCAGTACAAGTTGCATGCAACCCGTCGGCGTAATTGTGCGTTGCGTGCAACCCAGGTTGCATTCAGTCCAAGTTGCATGCAACCCGCGGGAGTCGCTGGGTTGCACGCGACCCAGCGACGCCCCCGAGGTCACGTGACCCCCCCCCCCGAGGTCACGTGACCCCCTAGGTGACGTGACACCCCCCCCCCCCCTGAGGTCACATGACCCCCCCTCAGTACCCCTCCCTCCTCCTCCTCAAGAGCTGCACTCTAATTCGGCGTTACAGGGAGTTGTAAACGGCTTTCATTTTTTTCCTTGCTGGATATCTTTGAATATCCAGCGACTCGAATTGGCACGATATGCTAGCATTGCGGCAGCTTTGCAATGGCTACACGCACCTGGGGCTCTAATCCGGACATTTGGTGAAAAAGTCGACGAGGGATCTGAGCGCCGTGATTGGCCGGCTACCAAGTGCGGCACCAGCCAATCACGGCCACCGGATTAGTCGCAGACTTTTTCATAGAGTGTCCAGATCAGAACCCCTGGATGCAGTTCCCCCCCAAAGATGCTCTCACCATGTACTCCCTGAGGGAGTGGCACGCGGGCCCCCGTGCCTTCTGGGGGCTTGCAGTTTTGGGGGGCCTGCCCCTCCTCTTGCCCGTGGGTGGCTTTGGCTTGGCTCCGGATGTCGACGCGACAGCCATGCCGGTAACGCCGCTTACAGCTTCTCTGGCACTGGGCATGCAAAGGAAAGATGAGCCTCAACGTTTACAATTCAGGACTGGTTCTTCTACGAAGCGAGTGGACTGTGAACAGGGCTGCATACTAATCTTGCTTATGAATTAATTTTTCAATTTATCTGACATTGCAACTGAATTTTCCTCAGGATTTGGGTTTTCCTTTCAATCAATCGATCAACATTTACTTCAGTTTGAATACACAAACCAAACTGAGTGTGGCGAGAAAAGACTGGTGTTATCCACTGTTTGGTGGGCCTCGCCATCCCTACAGGAGAGCAGTGAAACATGGTACAGAACAAGAAACAGAAAAGCACTATTTATTGAACAAGGACATATACATACCCTTCCGAATATTTTAAAAGTTGTTAGAATACATTTCAAGCAGTAGAAAGGCAACACCTGACTGGTGGTATCTCTGGCAGACTGGGAAGTTTGTCGTATAGCACATCTTTTCATGGTCACTGACAGAGAAGTGAGCGTGCTGCGGAATGCACTCGTTTTTCCTCCTCCCAAGTCGAGAAAAATAAATAATTGCACGCTCAAGTGTCACATTGCTGCATGAATTGGTGCACGAGTTGCTGCAGTTGCGTCAACTCATGCTTTTCATGGCTTCAACGTTTTCTGGTTGCCCGGAAGCACTGTACTATTGCTGGCGGTGTCTGCTGTTGCATGCTTAACCAATGACTCCCAAGAATCCACTTGCAAAAAGATGCTGTAAAAAGTGCCAAATGTAAAGATACTATAAAAAAAACAAGTTATAATGTTTTGAGTGATATGAAAATTAATGCAATTGAAATATATTGTATTTACACGCATAATGAACACACTTTTTTCCCCGAAAA
This sequence comes from Ixodes persulcatus, assembly GCA_013358835.2. NCBI lineage: Eukaryota > Metazoa > Arthropoda > Arachnida > Ixodida > Ixodidae > Ixodes > Ixodes persulcatus. The sequence continues at coordinate 31,995 of JABSTQ010009815.1, read as the reverse complement.
ATTGACGCATATTTGGGGGGGGGGGGGTTATTACACGGGGTAAAACTTGCATTTACACACTTCGTGTCATATTAGGTGCCATAATGACACGACAAGGTACTGTGGCACGTCTCCATTGATGGAGGCGCACCCACAACTGGTTGGGGGCGTGCCACAGTAACCGTGCTTTATAAATTGCAAACCCTTTTATGGCACTTTCGGCGTGCTTTTTGCCGAAGGAAAAGCACCCTACAAAACTCACTCAGCACGGAGAGCATTGTGACCGTTCTTAGGCCTAACCACTTTCATGATTTCAGTGTCCGAAAGCGGACCACAGACGTTGGTGTGTTAGTTGACATCAATGCATCCGATAGGCGAAGAATGTCCGGGGCTGGGCAATTCCTCGACCCAAGCTTCGTCAAGTGTGCGTGCCACTCGGTTTCACGGTTGATCACTTCCGCAACTATGCACCTGCAGCCATTACGAGAGCGGCTTGGCTTGGCTTGACTTGGCCTGACCGCTTGGCAGCAAAGAAAAATTGGCTTGGTGGCTAGCTATGTTCAATGCAATTCAAGACTCGCGGAGCCGAAAATCTGAAATGCATTCATTACGAGAGGAAAAAAAAAAAAAAAAGTCCAAATATTGGTACCCGCTGTGGGGGGTGCGTTCATAATGCGAGTGAGTTGATTATGCGAGTAAATACGAAAATACAGAATGCTACTCATACGGTACATAAGATTCTAAACGTTCACAAACTGCTAGTGTTAAGATTACCGTAAAAATCCCTTAAAGGGGCACTGGCACATCAAAATCATATTTTTTCTTATTGTCCGAAACGACTGAAAACGATGCCGAGACATTACCTTCAAAATTCGAAACTTAGGAATTCAGTATTTGTGAGGTAAAAAAACAATTTCCAAATGCCGAATTCGAAGTTCCCGCGCGATCCGCGCCAGTGCAGTGATGTCAAATATTGCGGAGCCCTGAGAGTAGACTTTCTTTCAAGCCTCCGCGCCAAACCGCCGTTGCAACGCCGTTGCCACCGCGACCCGAAGCGAGGTGGTGAGGAGCAGGAGATAAGGGCACCGACGAACCTGGAAAAAACCGGTTTTATTCTGTGCGAGCGGTGCTGTCTGCCCAGGCAGCATGCTTTCCGAGGGAGGATACAAATCCAGGAGGCGACATCACACCGGACTCCCATTTTTGGTATTTCAAAAAGAAGGGCCGTAGTGCGTTCGCAATTGCGTTAAAAAACATGTTTTACGATTGCCGTTATTAAATGTTATAGAAATGTCGCCTACAAAGCTTCTAAATTTCATGATTTTTGACGTCACCAATCAAAAGAAGCGAGGAGCGGGAGAGAAAAACGCCAAAAATAAAAAGGCACGCGCACCCGTGTTTTTTTGTGTGTCTATGACTACAACTTGCATCGTTTTAGACAATAAAAAGAAATACGACCCTTGGGGTGTCAGTGCTCCTTTAAGGGGGGAGGCGGGCCTTGAAAACCGAAAAATCGCGAAAAAGTCGATTTTTAGAAAACTATATTTTTGGGTTGTATATCTCGTAAACTACCTTCTCTGTAATTATCAGTACGAAATACAACGGGAAAATATTTAAAAACGAATATTTACGACGCGTGGGTAGCTTCCAAGTGACGATCAAACGTCAAAACTAAACTCCTCTTCGCGCGCTCGCCATTCCCGATGCGTTTGGCCGACGTCCGCCATCTTGGTCTTGTTTTGAACGTGAATTCTTTCTCTTTTTTTTGCCGGCTCCCAAAACGGCGTCGGCCGCATGGTTAGGGCGCGATCGCCGTTCTCCTATGTTGCAATCGCGAGAACGTGATTGAACAGAGCGCGCGCTCCCCGAGCGCGCGGAGGAGAACGCGGCTACTATTGGCCGCACGGGGAGCTCTCCTCTCCCGGCGCGCTCTCCTCCTTTCCCTTCCTCCCGTTCCGTCCGCTCGCGGGCTCGCGTCGTCTGCTCCTGCGGCAGTGATCTGCTTGCTTGTCCTCGTGCTCTGTCAGCTTCGCTTTTCACTCCTCCATTGTTACGTCGGTTTTGTTTTCTCGATCGCGCCTCTTCTTCAATCAGGCTAGCGATGTGGAGGAGTAAGTACAAAAGCAAGACGAGGTTTGCGTACGGAGCGTGTAAACGCTCGATGAAGGAAGTGAGAGCAGCGAAATCGAGCGCCGATGCGGCTCCCGCCACAGGCAGCGACATAGTCGTGTCGACGTGTTCACCGACTGCAGCTGAAGAATCTATCAGTTCCTGTGTGCCTGGAACTTGGACGGAAAACACGACGGTGCACCTGCAGACGGAGTACGTTTCTCGGGCGGAAACTGAAGCGGCAGTGCAACATCGCGATGCCGTTCGTGCCGAACTTGCTTCCGTGTCTGCCACGCAACGTAAGTTTGATATTCTGAAGCAAGATCCTCCTACTCCGACGAATTCGTCATCGAAATTCACCATCGTGCGGCTAGATGCTATCAATGAACTTCTTGGCTACACGGTCTGCCAAGGCTGCTCGGCCACGGGAATGAGGATTCAAGAATCGACTGCTCTGGGTCTTGCTGTGAAGCTTGAACTTGTGTGCCCCGTCTGTGAAGTTGTATCCCACGCCTGGTCTTCACCACGCAAGGCCGACTCTAACGCGTTTGACGTGAACCTGAGAGCAATATCGGCAATCAGGAGCATCGGCAAGGGCCAGACTGCATTGAATGACTTCTGGTCAACGATGAACGTGTCCCACCGAGGACTCCATCACAAGACGTATCAGGAACACCTCAAAAACGTTGTCAGCAAGTCGGCTGCAGTTTCTGCAGAGAAGATATTCACAGAGTTCGCTGCTGCCGTGAAAAGTATATGCAAGGACATGGACCCAAGTTTTACCAGGGATATTGCCGTCATCTATGATGGCACGTGGCACAAGAGAGGCTTCAGTTCCCATGTCGGCGTTGGGAGCGTCATAGAATTTGACACCGGCCTGATCCTAGACGCTGAAGTGCTCTGCAATCTGTGTCTCGGCTGCCAGACAGGACCCAAGCCCGGAGAGGAGAAGTATGCAGAGTGGTTACAAAACCACAACTGCCAAAAGAACACTGATGCCAACTCTGGAAGGATGGAAGTTGATGCTGCACTTGCACTTTTTGGGCGTTCTTTAGAAAAACACGATTTGCGGTACACTACGCTGATTTCGGATGGGGACAGCAGGACTTTTGGTGCCCTAACCGAAGAGAGAACCTATGGGTTTGTCCCCATAAAGAAAGAAGAGTGCCTCAACCATGTGCAGAAACGAATGGGGACTGCTTTGCGAAATCTCTCGCAGAAGAGTGACAAGCCACTTGGAGGAAAGGGCCGCCTCACGAAAGCACTAATTGAAAAGCTCACTGGCTACTACGGATGGGCCATAAGGAATCACAGCAACGACGTGGGCGCCATGAAGCGGGCCGTGTTGGCCACCTTTTATCATGTCACCTCGACCGATGAAAATCCGAAGCATGACCTGTGTCCAAGTGGAACAGACTCTTGGTGCAGACACAGGGCAGCTGAGGCAAAAGGAGAGCCACTGGCAAAGCACAAGTACTGCCTCCCCAACTACGTTGCCGAGGCCATGCTGCCTGTGTACGAGCGCTTGTCACAAACGGCGCTCCTCACGCGCTGCTTGGGAGCCAAGACTCAAAATGCTGCGGAAAGCTTTCATTCGGTACTGTGGTCTTTGATGCCGAAGGAGCAGCATGCTTCACTGGTGTCTGTAGAGGCTGCCCTGCACGAGGCAGTCATCAGGTTCAATGCTGGCTGTGCTAGGGCACATCAGGAGATAAACAGTGCCATGAACCTCCAGCCTGCACACCTGGCTCTCCGGCGGGCCTCGGAAAAGGACTCTCTGCGCTTGAGCAAGGCCACGAAGCGCCACCACGCAAAGCAAGATGCACGCCAGAAGAGGAAAGCTAAACACAGCACCACAGACTATGCTGCGGGTTCTTTTTGACACTGTTGTGCTGCATCTAACTTTGGGACTTCGTTTCTCGGGAAGGTGTTTATTGAATCTTACATTAGTTTTGCCAAGCATACCTCGTAGAGCAGTTGTTCGATTTGTGTGCTGTTTCTTTTATTTTGATGACAGATAGTAGTAGAAGGGTGTGACAAGCCCACTTTTTGCAATAAGTTGTTAATTTTTTTTTTTAAACCATAAATTGTTTTTATATTTGTTAATGACTTTGGCGACATGAAAATTTGAATTTGTATTAAAAGCTGTTCTAGAATGAAATTCACCGAAAGGGCTCTGTCACTCCCTTGGGTGTATATTCATACACCTGTCTAGCGAATTTTATGTTCATACTGTAGTCCATTTATATCTCGGGCTTGGCAGAACAAAGGAACATAAAAACTCGTGTAACTCAAAAGTGAACAATCATAATTAATTCAAATCTTACAGTTATTATCAATGCCCTTATACCAACATACTCTGTAAATTTCATGCCAATAGCTCCAGAAACAAAACCTCCTCCCTTAAGGACCCCCTCCCCCTGAGAGATCGCCTATCCCGGCCCGATTTTGTAGCGGATTCACGCGTCTTTCGTCCGCGATCTGCGCGTGCGATATTGATTCCAGCAATACGCGAGTTGTTCCTCCACATTTATTGCATTGTGAAATGCGAGCCCGCTGCGTCCGCAACCTGTGACATCCTTTCCCGTGACATGCGAGTTCGTAGTGGGTTCCTGCGTTTTTTTGACTGCGATCTCTGCACGCAGGTATCGATTCCCGTGACGCAGAAGTTTACAGTGACTTCCCGCATGTTTATCATGTCGTGAAATGCAAATGTACCGTGTCCGGAACCGTCGGTATCAGTTCCCGTTTCATGCGGTTTGCAGAGGCTACCCTGGTGTTTTATCACTAATTTTTCATAAGATTTGCTGTCTCATCCCCAAAAATAGCCCACCCCATTTTTTTCACCATTTATCTGTTCATTTTGGGCTTAGGGGGATTTTACTGTAGGTAATTTTGAATTTGGCAATTTTCATTATAATTTTAACCCCTTGCCTACTAATAACGAGTGTCACTCATCAATACAAACCATGAAGCCCAATCACAAGTGTGACTCGCATTTCGGTTTCGAAATTTGTATAGCGCGCTCTCTGGCAGATGACAAAACCACCCCTGTTGCTCCATTTACCTTGGGAAGTTTACTTCTTTGTTTTGCTATCTGACAGGGAGAGAAAGCTCCCTTTAGCCAGGCAAAAAAAAGCAGTCGCTTGTCAGCGTTCATGCTAAAACAACATGGCTTTGGCGTGGATGTCCGCCTTAGCCGACAAAGGGATACAAAACCTTTTTTTTGAAAGGAATTAATGCTCGGGCATATGTGACAACGAATCTTTTGGCCTTTTTGATCTTTAGGAATCGGACGATAGTTTTATGGGCAGTGACAAAAGTGATGAAAACAATGTGAATCCTGCGAGCATTCCATCAACTTCGGCATCTGCACGTCAGTGGGACTCTGACCAGAAGTCCCGATTTAGAGCAAGATACGACATTTGGAAGTCGAGGAAATGTTTTTGCCTTATTTTAATGCAGATTGCCCGTTTAAAATGAAATTTTGTTGTATGTTTCTCAAAGAAAAAATGAGTAGGCAAGGGGTTAATAGGTTGTGGTACTTCTTCATTCGAGAACAAATTTAAGCCATTAATGTGATACTTCCCTGACTTCTGCAGAAATGCTCCCAGGGTTCTTAATCTGTACTCATAATTTCCTGAATTCGATGGAGTAAATTTTTTTGCCAATAGCAGATTGGCTAATTTAAATTACAATATTATTAAAAAGATTTATTTTTACCCCGGTACAACTTGATTTTCTGCGGTAGCGTACAATGCCAAGGCTATCCAGAGACTTACTCATGAGTCGATTTACCAACACTGCATGCTCACTTTGTGCGCGGAGGGTTGCGTCGGCTCTCTCGATACATCGTGAGGACTTCCTGCCTGATGTCTTCGGGCAGACTCTCAAGGACAGCTGGATCAATCTGCAACACAAACAAGCCCTTTTCACATTAAGATCTGATAAAAAAGAAAGATGTCTAAATTTTCTGTAATGCCGAATTAGAGCGCAGCTCTTGAGGAAGAGGAGGGGAGGGTCACGTGACATCATGTGATGTGACGTCACAAGGGTAAAATTTTCCAGCTAAATTTGGCGGGAAATTTTTCTGCTAAATTTAGCGGGAAATTTTTTCGCTAAGTTTGGCGGGGAAATTTTTCCTCTAAATTTAGCGGGAAAAGTCTCCGCCAAATTTATCGAGAAATTTTTACCCTCTAATGTCACACATGACGTCACGTCTGACGTCATACGTGACGTCACATGTGACGTCACAAGGGTAAAATTTTCCCGTTAAATGTCCCCGCTAAATTTAGCAGAAAAATTTTCCCGCCAGATTCAGCAGAAAAATTTCCTGCCAAATTCAGCGGGACAATTTCCCCGCTAAATTTAGCATAAATATTTTCCCGCCAAACTTTGTGGAAAAAGTTTCCCGGGTCGAGTGCGTCTCGTCACGTCACGAGGGTAAAATTTTCCCGTTAAATTTGGAGGAAAATTTTCCGCTAAATTTAGAGGGAAAATTTTGCCCTCGTGATGTCACACATGACGTCACGTATGACGTCATTATGAGATACGTCCCATAACGCAACGCGCGATTACGTCGACGGCGACACCGCTCAAGCCGGAAACAGGCGCGTAAGAGCTGCGCTCTAAAAAGGCAAGTGTAATTTTTATATATTAAAGCCTATATTAAGGCGAAGCGGTTTGTTATGTTCACGCTTCCTGCTTTGCTCTTCTCAAATGCAGTAATCTCGTCGGCTGTGCAGCGTAAACGAGATGCTCAGGACCTGCCATGCCCCACGTTTCTCAAGCCACACTAGTGAGGGCTGGTTACAGGTGCTTACAATCGTACGAAACAGATTCCGTCGATTCATACGTGTAGAATTGAAATTAAAATGAACAAACAGGTTCAAAGGCTCGGTCATGCTCATAGGGAACTAATACGGTTCCCCTCACGCTCAAGCGCACACCGAAGAGTGAAATTTCTTTCTTCCTTTCGGACGCACATCTGAGAAAGCTGGCAGCGACACGGCTTGCGGAGGTGACCCGAGGCCGTTTGCGTCAGTGGCTGTCGACCCCCCTTCCCCGGGCGTGGCTCCCTCCCTGGCAGAAGGGTGAGCGGCCCCCAAGGTGGACCTGTTGTCCGTCAGGAAGTCCAGCATGGTCTTGGAACCGCAGGACTGGACTCCTTGCCGGGGCTCGAGCCTCCCCACCTGGATCCCCACCTGACGCAAGAGATGGATAAGAAGGAAATACACGTCTCCCAGCTAGCAGTGGCCAAGCTTCGTGCGCAAGGACAGATTCAAGTTTGGACAGCTAGGTGCACAAAAATGAATTTAGGCACTCGTAGGTTGCAAAAAAATATAGGATATAAAACTTTGGGAACGCTAGTCAAAGTATTATTGGCTTTAAAACATTTTCTTTTGAATGACAATAAAGGAATGAAATAGCTTGCCGAGTGAAATTGTAAGCTCGAAAAGTCCAGTCGAGTCCAGTCATTTTTTTTTTTTTTGTTACAAAACTTGAGGGAGGAGGTTTATACTGTGCCTCTTGCTACATCTGGTTGATTAGTTAACATAAATATGTACATTTGACATCAATATTATTTAGTGATGGGCCGAACTTTTGCCCAATCGAAAATTCGCCGCCGAATCTGGGGATTCGGCAAAGCCGAATTTTTGCCGAACTTTTCTAAAGATTCGGCAAAGATTCGGCAAAAATACATTGTTACCAGACCTAAAAGTTGAGATATTGTTTAATCGTGCGAAAAAAAGTGTCTAGGTTTTTTTAATCGCATATTGACGCAGTTATTACTAAATAGGGTGATATTCTGCAAGATTTTTGTATTGTTACTGGTAATTTTAAAGTGACTTTGTGCAGAAGCTGTGTGACAACGGGGTTGGGCAGTAGCGGCGCAGTCACGGTACGCGATCGAGTTTTGGTTTTGAGGCCTCATCAGTGCAAACCCGCAAGTGTGTGTTATTGAAAAAAAAAAAAAAAAGGGCAGTAACTCTGCGTTCCATATTTCCTCTGCGATTCACCGTTTCGTGCGCGAAAATGAATGCAACGGCCGTTGAGCCTTCACCAGAGGAGATAACATTATTATTGTAAACATGCATGTTCTTCGATTTGAGTCACTTGACACCAGTGCATGAAAGCGTCCCATATTCGCAACGTCTCGTTTTAACTTTTAAAATACCGGTTTTCGATGTTAGGACACACCATACGTTTAGAAAGATGAGAAGAGTTAGGAATGTCGTATGTGCAACGTCAATCATGATAGTTTTGTGTTTAGTTTTATGCGGAAAGATGAAAACCGCGAAATAACGCTAATTGAAAGCAATTTTTGCTCTGTAACAAATGACTTGAGCCGAAAACAGAATTGCTAGATTGGCGAGGAGTGCTTTAAAGTACTTGTCAGTCAATATTGCAACTACCTCGTAGCGTCACTGGAAAGATCAAATGAAAATCACGTTATCCCGAATGTACCGCGTCATTCGTTACTTACGCAGTGGACTGCGACATTTTTGCGTCAATTTCTGGTCGATCTTCTGTTCTTGAGGCAGAGAATATTGAAGAGAACCACTCACAAAGGCTGACAAACACACAGTTACCAGGTCGCCTACTCCGTACCTCGCTGTAACCGCTGGTAGTACTACACTGTACGATGGTAACCGCACAAATGCACGGCGTCCATTTGCAATCCTTGGCCCCGTCGCGTTCTCGCGCGTGCGCAGACGTTTGCCGAATTTTTGCCGAATCTTTGCCGAACTTTCCTTCAAAAATTCGGCATTTGCCGAACTTTGCCGAATCTGAAGTTCGGCAGATTCGGTCCATCACTAATATTAATGTCTTTGTTTTGTGAGGCGAGGCTGCTGCTGCTTCTTTTCTTCATTGTGTGTCAGCTTGTCTAGCTTTGTCCTCTGAATTGTGGTTGTTATTGTTTCTCTTTTTTTTTTTTTAATAATTAAGCCTCCCTCTACACCAACTCTATCCATGGCTCAGTCTGTGGAAGGTTAAACTAGGGGGAGAGGGGGGGGGGGGGGGGTACCACTGCAATTTGGGTGCTCGCTGAACCCATGAGATTAGCTCGTGGAACCCCTATGTTCCATGGAATCCAGATTGAGAACCACTGTTCTACTGTAATGCCCTGCAGGGCAATTTAAGCAATAAATAGACTGATAAATACATAGATTGCTGCGATTGTGTTGTAACTAGCTAAGAGAGGGGAAGGGAATGACCACTATAATCTGACATGCTAGAACTGAGCCATCTAAAGCAACACCTAAATCATAAACAGCCTCTAGAAAGTTGATGAACTAAAAAATTAATTATTTATTAGCATCTGTATTGAAGATGGTCATCAGATTAGAAAACAAAGTAACTGGCTTCTGGTTAAAAAAAATAGTGTTTTAATGTGCCCTTTTTATAACGCAAAAAGTATGTACTACATAATTAAAAAAAAAAGTGAATTTCAAAATTGTTTTGTTTTTTCTTAGAACAGAATGTGAAATAACTAGGGAGGGATGGACATCCACCTTACCCCTCTGATGTCTGAAGGCACAAGATGCAACTGAGCAGCAAGATTACAGCACTCCCTACTAATGGCTGCTGCACTCGACGTTGCAGCCAAAAGCTGGACAGATTTTGTGATGTTGTCGCACATTCCATGACCCATAAACTTTGTGGGGTTCAGGGGTGCATCCTTCTGTCGGACCTGTAATGTACAACGGCCTTTTTAGCACCACACAAATGCCATGCACATGTTGCATTCTCACGCTCTAACATGGTTTATCTCCATCATCGGCGATAGGGGAAACTGAGAAAAAAAAAAAAGGCTGATTTTATGCAGCTGGACATTCCTTCAAGGAAAGCCACACACACAAAATTTCAGAAAAAAATAATAATAAAAAAATTAAACAACCAAACATTGTACACTTTATAAAATGTTAGGTATGTTGTTTTCGTTTAGTGACGTGACATCAAATTTTAGGGATGCAATATGATTTAATAGTTCAGGAAGTGTATGCTTAGCTCTTTGACGTTCAAAGTTGGTGCATGATTGGGGAATATGCCGTGGATGTATCCGACGGGTTTGATGAACTGAATAGTGCAAACGAAGGTCAGCAAGGTTGATAAATAGAAGCAGTGAAAAAATAAAAGTAATAAAACTGAAATGCGCTAGAGGCAATGAGGCACAGAGGAGAATGAGTTAAATGGTTCACACAGAAAGAGTCATGGAGGGGTGAGGACTTGTTATGTCACTCATGAAAACCAACTCAAGAAGTTTGAGAACTTGACTATGCAACTGCATTTGGTTCTGGTAACAAACTTCTAGGCTTTTCCCTTACCATGGGCTTTGCAGATTATTCATAAAGGTTTTATTATCATTTTTTTTAAATTTCTAAACGAAGACTTATGTAATGAGGCCCATCCATCTAAATCCAGCCAGTTAGTATTTAGGTACAAAAGAGACCGCAGCTGAAATGTCTTATGACAAAGGCAAGACCTAATTCAGGCCTATTGCACACTACCACAAACTATTATTACCCCACTTTAATCAATGCTTAGAGATAATGTGGCACATCTTTTTGGTTACGAAACAAGCTTGTATAGCCACACATTTTACCAGCGGAAGTAAAAGGTTGGGAATCAAAAACAACACAGGTGCTTTGGAAAAACATACCTTCAACTTCAGCGAGACCGCTCGTCCCTGAACCCCAGCTTCACGAAGTCGCTTTTCCACTTCCTCAGATAGTTGACCGATGAACTTGTTCATGTCGTTAGCCTGCACGACGACACCCGACAAGGTCAGACCAGATCGTTCCACGGATTAATTGTTCCCACCTCTTTAAACCTAATTCCATAGTTGACCTCAGCTGAAACCGACTTCCGCACTTTGTTGAACTGGAGGACCTTGTCATCGCTCCCTCTGGCGTGCTGGTACAACAGCGTGCCGGTCTTGACCCCGAACTTTGACTTGAGAGTTTCCATGGAAACGGCCTGCAGCTGCTCGCATGTCTCAATCCCCATGTCTGTCAACTGAGACTGTAGCCTGTAGCCGACACCTGGAAGTCACATTTCACGAGTTTTGTTTCAACGGAAAACCGAGCTAAGTGCAAGCTGCCAATATATTTGCCATGCTCTTAGAATATATCTGCTGAAAAAGTAAAAAAATCATAATTAGTGACAAATGAATCAGGGCAGCAGAGGAGCTTGCACTAAGTAAAATACACCTGAGGATAAAATAAATACATCTGAGAACTTCGCTAAAATAAAATACACCTGAGAACTTGGCTTTGCAAGCAGAAGTTAAATGGTATCTGCAACCGAGGAATTTGCTAGCAGAGGTAGAACACAGATGGTTAAAAAGATTAATGCTTAGCGAAGCCTCACTGTTCACACTCTTTCATGCCAACTGTAGATATTTTGCTCGTAATTAAACATACATATCCTTTAACGTTTAGCATTTCAAATAAAGTGCACCAAATGCAACAGTCGACAAAGCCGCAATATTAGCAGGATTTTTCGCGATGCTGTTACTACATATAGTACTATTAAACTGTGTTGCTGTATAGTGCTAGACAAACGCAAGTGCAAAACGAAAGTAGCAGAACGATCACCAGAGGAGAGATATAAAATGGCGACAAGAGGAAATTTATTTGCAGGCAAATGTCTTCTCGTCTACATCAGACGTCCAGGTGAAGTTTTCTCTTTTGATATTTCCTGCAGCTGCTGCGGTAAATCCGACATTCGTGTGTTCTGGGTCCTTTTGTTCTACCCACTTTTACAATGTGAACAACCACTAAAACATAGCACAATCTTCTGAAGATGCGGATCTATCCATCCAAAGATTTTTTTTTTTTTTCTACTGTTTGCTGCAAAACACTGAGAGTGCACCCTATTGTGAGCAAATAACAGCCCTTCCTTTTCCTCAAATTTCAGAACTTGAAAAAGTAAGTGTTTCCAAGCATGCATTCAACTGGTGCAGTAAGTATGTACCCATGCACAGTTGAGGAATTTGGAACAGGTGCTTCCTCAGTGCTCGTACACAACAATAGGAACCTGTTCATTATCTGTACCTGGAAGATGCTTCACAGCAACGGCCTTGAAAAACTCCAGCAGCTCGCTCGTAGAAACAAACCGATGCCCATTTGGTTTGGCAGACCGGTTCGCTACTCTTGCGGCTAGCATATTTGGACCTGTTTAGGTCAGAACAGAAAAACAAGCACATGAGCAATCTGACAGGTAAGTCAATCGTGCCGCCTCTAGATTATACCCAAGAGGCACTTACGTGTCGAAAAAAATTTAACCTGCCCCAACCATTCTGAAAAACTCTGGGAACATTGGACGTGTTGTGCGTGCATTATGCGTGCATTATGATTTGCTACGCTTGGTTGCAGGGCGCTTTGGGTGGTTTCGGATGTACCGCACACACAACACACTCGTGGGATCTCCGGGTTCGTCGGAATGATCGAGACAAATTTAAATTTCTTCGGGAGTACAGAGTGTTCCGAGCTTGTTTTATCGAGAAGTTTCCCACTGCTTCCGCTTCTTTGGTGGGTGCGTGCAGGTCCTCGAATTCTTAGCGCTCCTGGATTTTAAAGAGCCCCTTAAGTGGCAGATGGAGTTAATTGAGAGGGGAGGAGGCTTATTGCACTCTTTACTCTTGCCAATTGATTTTTCTCCAAACCTCCGACGTCCCACGACCGCTGCGCTGCGCCGTGATTATGCACATTTTGCACCGCTTGGTTGGCTCCGTAGTATTGTAGCGTTGGCTCTGATAGAATTTAAGTATAATTATGTTGGACTAAGTACGACTTGCCACCGATGATCGCTCGCGGACTAAGAATGATGAACTAAGTATGACTCGTTGCCGACTGTCACAAACTCAGTATGTCGGACTAAGTGTATGACTCGCTGCCGACAGTTGCCCGCAAACTAAGTTTACTGGACTAACATGATACGCCGGGAATGGTCACCTGCGGAATAAGTATGATGGACTAGGTAAGTATGAATCGCCACCCATCCATATGCTGCGGTACACAAGCAAGTATACTGGACTAAGTATGAATCGCCACAAACGGTTCCTGCGGAATAAGTGTACTGGACTAAGTGTGACCTGCCGCTGACGGTTGCCTGTGGACGAAGCAAACTGGACTAAGTGTGACTCGCTGCCGACGGCCCCGCACACTATGTGCGCTGGACTGACTAAGCATAACTCGCCAGCGACTGTAGCCTGCGGATTAAGTATGCTGGACAAGGTATAACTCGCCTCCGATGGTTGCGTGCTACCGCGGGCGACCGTCAATGGCAGGTCGTACATCGTCCAGCTGCTTGTGCTTTCGTTCATCTATTACTCGTGACGCAGAGCAAAGATGTAGGATTGCGGATTGCGTGGTCCGGGGTTCACATTCCGCTGAACTCCTTACTAAATCACTCTGGTTTCGATTGGCTGTTCCTAGTTACGATTATGTATGAATTAATACGGCTTATTCTACCTTCTGTATGCTTTGAATGCTTATGCATTGCCTAGCAACGGGCTATGCATCCTTTGTGCTACCTTGATCTGTGTGCAACGCTTTTTCGTCACGCTTTTCCATGAAATCCAGGCCATAAACACATTCTGTGTTAACATGATATATAGAGATTACAGAGAGCGTGATAGAGATAATGAAAAGGTGGACAGGTTTGCCTAGCAGGCTACTCCGTACTGGGGGTAGAGGAACAGGGATTTAAAGGGGGAGGAAAGAGATGACAAAAATTAAAAAGGGAAGGATGTCGGTGACGACGGGTGCAGTATCATAATGTAGGAGTTGGGATTACACTTTTGGTCACTCTGGGAGGAGTGGAGTTCAAAGCCATGAAGTCAGTCCAGTACTTCTAAGGAAAACTAAGAAAGCTCTTGAAGCACTGGCAGCATTGGTTTCTGATGACCATGATCTAAGGACTTCTTTCCAGGCTGAATGGTCGGTCGTCAAATGTCGCCAATTTATCTTTCAGAAGGCACCTTTCAGTTTCGGATGAAGAACACCCTGGAGATTACAAATCTTTATATATGATAGAAGCTTGAATGTCTGTCTACTCACCTAGGCCGACCGAAGCCGTGCAGCATGTTTTCTCTTCGATTTCCTTCCTCAAGAATGATGCAAAGTCGTTTGGTGTACACTCCGCCTCTTGCAGGACCTTCGTGACATCAGCATACAGTTCATCACAGCTCACGGCCTCAATATCCAAGGTGTAACTGGGGGCAAACAACAGTTTCCATTACACATTTCAGTTGCCTGTTAACCCATATATGCCCTATGACCTAGCTTTGGGGCAATTATTTAAATCTTGAAAGCAACATACAGAGTAGGCATATTATTGTAAAAAATATTCAAAATTGTTAATTTGTTTTAGGAAAGACAGACAAGCATGTCCAAGCTTGGAACCTTAAGAGACAAATATGAAGACTATGAAGCTTATAAACGTGCACATTTTCCCACTTTCTCCTTGGGATTGGTTTCTAACCCAATTATAGCTGTAAGATAATTTTTTATTTTCAAACAACGTCCTTAACATTGATGAAAATGATAAGTAGATGCCACACTGTGCACATGTGCATTTTTAGGATGGTGTGAATAGTGAGCAGAAAAGGCCATGACTACCCTATACACAGGGCGATTTCTATTTAGAGGGTCCAGAATTTGTAACAAAAATAATTCACACGAGGGTTCTCTTAGTCCCAGGTGGCCACTAGAAAAGAAGTGAAATTGGTTAATTCGTTAGCTAATGAACTAAAAAATATTTGACTAGCTTTTTAAATTTAAACTTTTTGGGGCATAACATAGTTGGAGAATTGACGGTCGACCTTCCCATAGTCTAACCGTGACCAAAACTTTTGATTATAAAAAAATTGGTAGTGGGTGCTAATGGGGACAAGAAATGTCACCCTTGAACACGGCTTTAAATCGAACATAACCTACCGAAGTGCGTCCGCCACTCCGATCCCCCTGCTCTGCGCCAATTATGCGACTCGCATATCCGTGCTGCAGCTAACGTGACCAGCGCGACGCAAGCACAGAGCTGAGATAAAGCTGTCACAGTCACGCCTTGCGTCACAAATGTCGTGACTTCTGGAGTTACCTCCCAACACACCAACCTGGCAACAGTGTCATAGAGGATCTTGGAAACCTCGGAGTAGCTCTCAAACTCGTAGGGGATGGCCACGAGGTTCGGACAGAGTTGCTTGGCTCGTCCGAGGAACATCCCGCTTCGCACGCCGGCGTCCCGTGCCTCGTAGCTGCAACTGGCCACTTCCGACATGGACATGAGCCCCTTGCCGTCGGCGCCGCTGCCACTTGTGCCGGGAGCATCCAAGGCCCCGGAATGGTTTGAACTGGGCTGGATGCCGCCGTTCTTCCCATGGCATACGGCAACTGGCTTGCCTGATTGTCAAAAGGCACCGTTTAGGAATGATGTTGCTCTAGTGAGCTTGCGGATTAGGCTGTTATTAAAACACATGACGTGGGACCTTTACAGGTACAAATTTATGGCTGTAGAATTCTGTGTTTATTTTTCCTTATAATTCGGTAGTGTTTTGTTTCAAGCGTATTTCTTCCCACACATTCGGTCTTTTTTAGGAATCAGCTGTTTGTGTCGAACATTTGTCTTTAAAGTGAACATATTTTTATGAATTTTTTTTTTTCCAAAGCACAACATGCTCGGTAAGTAGAGAATGAAAGAGGGCAAGGAGTATGGTTATCAAAGAAAGAGGCGGCCTCACTGACATTTCACTAGGGGCTGTGCTCGTGTCTTGCTCACCTTTCAGATGCGGTCGAGAACGAAGGCCGACGGAGACGAAAAAGCAGTCCATGTCAATGTGCATGAGCACTTTGCCTGGCACCTGAACCCTTTCTGCAAGAGTCTGTTCCTCGAGGTGGCTCTTGAGTCGCTGCACGCCAACAAAGTTGAAGTTGCCGGCAGAACGCAACTGTGCGACGTAATCTCTCAGCTTCAGACTAGCGGTCGAGATGTGATGAAGCCTCGATCTTCCGTAGAACTCTTGCAGAAATCGTGGATCGCCGGCTTGGTACCTTGGACTGTCGTTGCTTTTGTGCTCCTGCGGCGGAGAGCCATGGTCTGTGCCGTTTTGATCACCATGCAGCTGCTCACATTCAAGGTTGCAGTCAACACTACTGTCCGACGAAAGCCAGCCATCTTGTTCGTCATTGTGCGCCTGAGCGCTAGTCATCGTAGATGTTCCCGACTCATCCGCCAATTGCACACGGTTGATCATTTGTTGACCTTTCTTCAGGTCTGGAGAGTAGAGGAGGTAATCTTGAACGGGAAGGAGCATGCCAGCCTTAACGCTGCAAGCAAACGAAAAAAGTAAAATCCAAGGGCCGTGGATTTCTTCAAAATGTCAGTGCTCTTATGACATCGACATGTTCTTCTGAAGATTAAGGTAATTCGAGGCTCGTCTGTGAGCACACATACCAGTCGGTGATCCAACTTGGCCTGACGACGTAGTCCCTCAAGCTCTTCAACTTGGCCATCGGCAGGTTCGTGGCGATCATATAGCACTTGGGCTTGCGCTTGTAGTAATGCTGATACGTTCCACCGTGAACCATCATAATTCTCTTGATTTCTTCCGCTGAGGGATCTGCGAATGATCCGGAGAAGGCGGGTCCGTAAACTTGAATGATTAACCAGGTGCGCTTACCTGTATAACCGTTGACGAAGACCGAGATCCCTTGGAATATTGCGAGCTCTCCGGTTTCGGTCTCCGACACCTCAATCTCGGCATTCCGCAAGAACTGTTTTTCCAGCTTTTGAACTTTCGCGGACATGTATCCGCCCTGTCAAAACAAAACGTCATCCCGGGACATTCAGGTCTCTCCAACACGAAAGAAATGACATAATCAGAAGAATAATTTAAAGGCATCGTCGTAAAACTCAAGAGGTTTCCGTACAGCTCCTTCGAAGCCCGTGGGCCCGTATCTCCTTCTGCTTCTCGTAGTCATGCTGAGGAGCCGCGCATGGAAACGTGAACTTTCTCTGCTTGAGGTACAACGTCAACCTCGACCTTTTGTGGCTTGGTCGATAGTGCCGACTGAGCAGGGAAGCGGGAATTAAGTGGAGACACGATAGAAGCTATAGTAGCTGCCCATATTTCTCTCATGGCTCAAAACCGATCATGTCCTCAATTTCCAGCGCGCCGGCGCGAAAATCGCGGTAAACAGCGTCCTAACGACGACAGGAGATCCGAAGAGGACGATAAATGCGAAACAGTGAAGCAGACCGGTTGGTCAGCGCCGTATTGGAGCACCCATTCAGTTCAACCTGGTGAGTCCACAAAAAAAGGTTTATATTTTACATAAAGCACACGCAATAAAGTGTTTTTAAAATAATTAGCGTACTAAGGTTGTATTTATTTAAATTTGCTTTTTCAGTACGAAACCGAAACCATTACGTGTGCTCCAGAATCGACAGAAATTGTGGTGGTTGTTTGCACATGACGTCAATCCGCCATTTTGTTGTTAGTTTGTTTTTTCAAACAAATTTACTACATTGAAGGATTACATCATAACCGGTTGAGAGGATGTCAGCGGTGCTCTACGCATTTGAAGGGGCATGTAAATCCTTGGAATGCTCGAGTTTGGCACACGCCGGACAGCTCACAACAGCAAAATGGTGTTGTTGTGAGCTGTGTTGTGAACAAAACAAAACCACACGCATTCGTACAACGAATTTGATGTGGTCTATTGCCCTGAGCCTTGTTGGCAATGCCTCGGTTGACTTACAAATCCCTCTTATTCGAGAGGGAGGAGGAGGCAGGCACATGGAGCAACACCTCCTAGAAGACAAGGCCGTAGCGCTCTTCTCCTGACGTCGCGAAGGAAGGCCATCGGGGGCGCGCGTCGAAGCGAAGGCAACGCGCGTGGATCGACTGTCGTAACGCGCCTTTAGTCACATACGCGTGTCTTAATAGATAAAATGAAAGCTGCACATAGCAACGGGTCTCGAAAACATTTTATTACACGGGCAAAAAATTACACCGCTAAATAATCGATATGAAATGGTACGAGGTAGGCGTATAAAAGAAAATATTGAGTCACGCAATTCCTGCTGTAGGAATGCATATTTTACACAGAAATACTTCGACAAAATGGCGAGACATGCAGTGATTGGACACAGCAAAATAGATCACAGTTAAAAATCAGGTAGACGTAGTCAACGCGGACACGGCTTTATAGACAAGTGTCACTTACGATCATGTGAGCGATGTTATCGCGTGCAGTCACTGAATTCTTGCATCATACCCCGGCCACATGGCAAAAGTAATGTAATTTCGATCGAATGACATTATGGGGTCGACAAATCAGCTGGCGACGCTCGTATAATCACTCAAGACCGCGAGCGGATTAAGTCCCATATCATTTAATGAAAATATATTAACTTTTCCGTGTGGCAGGGGTACTAAACATACTATTTACAGTCAACTAATTTACTTCTTCCTATGGGCTCGAGCTGCCTTAGAGCAAACTATCTTATTGTGTATACAATAATATTACCTTAATACAGTTAAGATTCTAGTATAAAAGCGGTAAAGGCAATAAAATAACATTAGTATAAATAAACACATAAGCACAAACAACGCACTTTTTATAATCACACAAACTTGTCATTCACCTTCCAGTGAAAACTAGAATATTACCACACAGATTTACAAATGTCGACGCAACCGCACACGGATAACGATCGAACAAGCAAAAACAACCCGACTGCAGCACTTTACTCGCGTCCCACATGACCAAGGAAGCCCGTAGATAAGTTGTTTCTCACCTGTCGATCGTATCCATATCGTCTCACAATATCCGTGACGAAAACATTTGAACACGAACTTTAAGTCGAGAGGTCTATCGATAATTGACCAGTGTCATCGTTGACTATACTTCGTTTCACTTTATCTGCGAGCGAAGCCAAAGCTAGAAGCGCGAGACCAGCGCTTTTTGCGTTTCTGCCCAGCTCGCGCGCTCGAGCAAAGCCTGAAGGCACGGAGCTTTCGTGCTCGCGCTTCCAGCTTTGCCTTCGCTCGCACATAAGGTGAAACGAAGTATAGTTGCCACACGTCACTCAAACCGTAGCAGGACTTGTTCCGTGAATCCACGTAAATGCCGTAGTATCAAGCGAACACAAAAAAACTACCCGAGACTGGGGTGACGACAAAAAAAAAAAAAAAGAAAAACGAGGATCAAAAGAACCACACACACACGAACTAACACGAACACGAGAGCAGCGCCATCTCTTGCTCGCGTGCGCTCCCTGCGACGATTACTGGATTTTTTTCGGTTCCCTTCTCTTCTGAAAGTCTCAGCGTTCCTTTTTAGACAGTCAGCAGCTCACACACAACGTAAATTTACCAGAATCGGAGCCCGTACGAGGGAAGAAAACGTCCCAGCGGACCGGTTCATTCGAAAAGTGTGGTGATCTGCGGGATTGCACTTAGTCCCGCGGTTACGGGGATAATCATAAATATAAAAAATTGGTACTTTCAACCTTGGTAGCGCGTTGTGTATTATGTGTATATTATATATATAATAAATTGTAGAATTCTGCGCTTTTAAAACACATATTAATGTCGGATAAACGCTCACGAACACCCCGCGCCGCTCCACAAGAAATGTGTTTTTCACGTCGATGCCCCGAAATTGTTCTCACGTAGTTGCGCGATGGACTTCCTTCTCCGACATTGTGACGTAACGACTCAGAGCGCTCTGGCCTTCTCTTCTAGGAGGTGTTGCATGGAGGCAATTTATTTTTTGACGAAAATAACCCCTGGAGAGGGTGAACAAGGGGGACAGAGGACAAGTAGAAATCTCCAAACACAGCTCTTTATAGGTGACTGGTGAGCGACCGAAAAAAAAAAAAAAAAGAAATCCAGGGACCTCTCCATTTCCAGTGGAGCGCTCTACCAGCTAAACTAACCAGGAGATTTTTTTTTTTTTCGCATAGAAAGCTGACAAGACAAAACGTCAAGCATACAGATCGGCAGAGCTAAGAAAACAATGCAAACAATAAATCGGTTTCTGATCGCATCAAAGTATTGCTATCCGTTTACGCTCGGGAGACGAAGAAAGAAAGGATTTCAAAACGAATTACAAAGCTAAAAATCAGGAAGATGGAGACTTCAATCAATGAGAGCATACCAGTCGAGGTTTTATAAAAATTTGATTTTGTAATCCGGGCTGGATTGGCATTTCCGCCTATCATTCTCGTCTCCCAGACACTATGCAAACCCATCAGCG
The DNA here is from genome assembly GCA_013358835.2 of Ixodes persulcatus. Lineage (NCBI taxonomy): Eukaryota > Metazoa > Arthropoda > Arachnida > Ixodida > Ixodidae > Ixodes > Ixodes persulcatus. The sequence continues at coordinate 11,635 of JABSTQ010009815.1, read as the reverse complement.
TGAACAAATCATAAGGAAAACTATCTCTGGGTTTTAAAGGTAAAAACCGGATTGTGTAGGCGTTGACGTCCAAGTCCTTTTTCAGTGTCTTCTCTAAGACGTCCCAAAAGAGGCAGGCGCCAGTGCCGAAAATAAAACAATGTTTTATTGTTTCTGAATGGTTACAAATGCGGCAATTCACTGACCATGGTACACAAATTCCTCGTTCGCGAAGCCAGAGCTCCACAGGCAACCTAGAATTGACACGCAATTTTCGGACACGTGTAAGACCTGGTCCATGATTCAATATACTTCGATAGAAAGGTGCAGGAAAAGTTACGTAGAGAAGATCGGCAAATAATGCTTTGTTTGAAATTGTAAATAAATATTCCAAAGAAAAACGGGTCTTTAGAAACTCTATCGCGCTTACTACTTCTCTGAGAATTCTCAAGGGACGTTTGTGCTATAGAGATGTAAGCGGTTAAAAAAAACATTGAAATTTTCGGAAAAAAACAGTTTTATTTCGTTTTTTTCAACCAGAATAAAATTGAAAAAAAAAAAAAAAAAAACAGAGCTCACAATCTGTGAAACGCTGCCGCGCGCCGTCGGCGTCGACGTTCACCTCTCGCTGGACGTCGGGAAACTTCTGTCTAACGTCGCAGAATACAGATCCTGCAAGGGAATTTAGTCAAAAGAAGGGAGTTTGGGAGTCTGCGAAGCACCTGGATCCATCCACGTGGTGGCAAGGACTTTGCTTCAACCAACCCTTCAGTCCCCTCAGCTCTCCCGTACTGCACATTCCCCCTTCTACGGCATGTGAAAGAAACTGGTCCGAGTTCGAAAATGTGCGCACCAAGCTACGCAAGAGGCTCGCAGGGGATCGCGTCTAAAAACTTGTGTAAGTGCACTCCTATTTTAATGTCCGTAAGGCTTCGTCCGCTGCACAGCGAAGCATTGACGCGTCAAGCGGAAACGAATCGGAATTATCGGACACGGATTGAAAGAAATGTCAGTCTTTACGCTTTGATGTGAAATCAATGCCAAGGTATATGTCAGTGCCTTGACGTGAAATCATACCTAGATTTAGAAACCGGAAGCTCTGCTGGAGCCTGGGACTTTTCTGGCGCAGTAATGTAACAATTTAATTATTTTCAGTGTTAACAAAATAAATGTATCGGGTTTTTCATAGCTCTGTGCGCAATCGTACTTTTTCCAAATTTTCGCATTTTTTTTTTCACGCCCCTCAAAATTTCGTGAAATTTTACATCTCTAGATGTGCCCGCCGACACCAATGAAACTAGGCACGTAGCCAAGGGGGGGGGGGGGGGGGGGGGGAGGATCCGAGTTACTCCGGCGGGTGGTGTCACGTGACAGCACAGATTGAAAAACGCTGAACGCGAGTATACATAGGTTGCACTGACGTAATTTGGTCCTCCTTTCTGGTGGCCGAACTTCCTCGAGCGTAGCCTTTACTGTGCATATTCTACGAGCAGTACACGAGCGTCGCGAGCGAGCGGAAACGAGTGAGCACAGATTCATTATACTTGGTTTCACTTTATCTGCGAGCGAAGCCAAAGCTAGAAGCGCGAGACCAGCGCTTTTTGCATTTCTGCCCAGCTCGCGCGCTCGAGCAAAGCCTGAAGGCACGGAGCTTTCGTACTCGCGCTTCCAGCTTTGCCTTAGCTTGCGCATAAGGTGAAACGAAGTATAACAGCAGGTTTTGGCCACCAGAAAGGAGGAACGATATGACGTCACGTGCAACCCATGTATAGGAAGTATTCACTGGCGGCCATAGCTGTGTGCGCGACTGCTGAGCGCGTGCTGATGGCTAGCTTCCACAGTTCTTTTGTAACGTGCATTCCGCACCCTCAAGATTGCCGGTCTTAACAGCCTATTAAAGGGATACTGAACCAAGGAATTTAGTGTCCATAATACGTGGCGCACGTTCCTTCCACGAGCCAGCAGCCGCCGGTGTGCGCGAGCACACGCAACAAAAATGACGTCAAAGACCTCCATTCGTGGTTAAGATGACAGTGAAATGTATGGGCTTCGGGCCAAAGGAGAATAAAGACACGTTTTACATCTACACAGTGGTGTCTGGTGTAAAAGGTAAGCGATAATGTGGGCTTGTTCTGAGCATGCGCTCTAAACAGCACCCACAAATATGGCGCCCAGTGAATACTCCTTATATATAGGTTTTAGAACGCAAAGGTACAAAACTGTTACTTTGGAGTAAGATCGAGTAAATTTTGGAACACGGCCATAGACTTCCGAGCTCGATGGTGTCCTGTTCTTTGAAATTTTGAAATAGACGCGTTAAACTCGAGGAGCGAGCATATGTTTATCGCTAACGCATTCCATCACGTTTCTGTTCAGAATGAATCCAACAATTGCTACTTATGAAATATTCAATTTGTTAAAACGCATTAAAGAAAAACATAAATTTATATGTTTGTCATTTTTATTTCGAGTTGATAAGTCCGGGGCCATACTTCCTGCAGCTGTAGAGGGAGGTGGGAAAGCTCTCTTCAACATAGGCCCTCCCTTAGTTAAAAGGGCCTGTGAAAGGGCCGCGCCGTGTGATTAAGATCTCCAGTTCCTTTTACTAAAGGGGTATTTACAAGGGGGAGAAATCCCTCTCTTTGCTCCCCGGGATGCGCGTGATACCCCTTAAAGGGACCTAAAGGGGTATTCCCACGAGGGATGCTTTTCGAGGAGGGATGTGCGGGACGTCAATGATCGGCGGAACCAGCGGGGCTCCCTTCCTGACCCAAGTATTCACACTAACGTCGGAGAGCCAAGAGAGTTGTCAGTGCTATCAGACGCATTTAGCAGTCGCTCTCTCGACAACAAGGCTCGATGCGTGCTGACCAGAGCAGAAAAATGAAGGCGTACATGAGGAGGAGGAGGAGGAATTCCGCAAGGGAAAAGCGTACATAAAAGGGCGACACGCGATTATGCCAGCAACGCTGTTAGATGCAGAACACGACGAACTGCTTCCTGTTAAAAGAAAGATGCTTCTTGAATGGGTGGATGGAACACAAAAAACGTGTAAAAAACAGTTGTTTGAGGAGTGGTTTTAGGACGGCATTGATGAATATCGAAGACTCCTTCGTGTGCCTCGGACGACATGCGCACCAGCGCAAGACAACAAGCCACCGCTGGTATCTCGCTCCGAAAAATCTGTGAAGTTGCCAGACACGCGAACAAAGTACCACCAATGAACCCTTTTCGAAATTCAGTGCCGTCTGATGGCTCAAATCGCAGCTTACCTTTTGTCGTACTAAGGGCGGTAATCGACCTGCAGTCGCTGTATATTGCATGGTGGCAATATACAAGCGATAGTAATGAAGCACCAACTCATGTTAACACGGTGATAAACTTTTATACATCAGGGTGCTTTAAAGCTGATTATCTGCCGCAGTGGTGCACCAACGGGGGTGGGGGCTCGGGGGTTCAAACTAAAGCCCCTTCATGTTTCAAAAGTAGAGCAAGGTGTGTCGATGCACGAGGCACGCGCAACGTGCAGCCCTTGGGAAGGTCATGGCGGCACAGCGCAGCACTGAGCAACACTGAGCTAGATTTGAGACGCTATGTTCTTCCCAGAAGTGGCGCGCGGCACGTGTCTTGAGCATTTGCACAACAATCAATGGCGCCACTGTTCCCAGGATAGAGGGGCTTGAGTTCAACAAACCCGCCCCCCCCCCCCCCCTTCCCGCTTCCCGAGCTCTATTATTTTTTATTTGACGCCAGATGTTGGTAGGGTGAGAGAGAAAAAAGACACTTCTTCCTGACGGGTTGGAACACGGAAAGTAAACTTTCTTCTTCCGGGACCTGAGGCTGAAGTCCTTCGGAAAGGCAGTTTCCTGTAGGCCTTCGATGTGGCATAAGTGTTCAGCGGTGGAAGCAGATAAACGGCAGAGGGAGGAAGCATTGATGACAATACCGAAGCGGTGCTCGTTCATTTGGGCCGTACAGATTCGAGACATCACAATCTCTACAAAGCCGTTTGCCCTGGTGGTCTGGCTCATAAACGTATCGGTTTTTGAAACGGCGCTGAAGAATTCGGGGTAGGAGCAGCTCGTGCCAATTTCGAGCTCTGCCAGTTCTCGTCTACCGGAGGAGTTCCCCAGCTGTTCACGGCTCAGCTGGGCGTGTTCAACCGGCACTCTCCCGGGTGCCGGTGCTGGACAGGAGATGGTTGGCATATCCTCTTCTTCCTTGCCAGTAAGGGATCGGTGGTGTGTGTGAGGTGATCAGGGCCGGTGGGCAGCTTTTGAACAGCGGAGTATCGGAGTCGGACGGGAAGGGGCTGATGGAAGGTACGCGTGCATTAGACCTCGTCGAGAATTATATCTTCGAGTACGGGTGTTGCCGGGTCAGGCGCCCTGAGCCTCTCGAGGCACGGTCTCGACACGACGATGAGTCCCGCCTCGATGTCGGCGGACGTTAGTGGCCGAGTTACTGCCGATGCATTGTCCTGTTGTCGTTGGTGACGCTCGGTGCTGAGGGCCCTGTGTAAGTGACTGTCCTCCGCGATCACGGGCACATGGAACAGGGCGCATAACCCGGCGCGCTCCTCCTCGGTGTAGATTGACGTTGTGTCTTATGCGCACCGCCCGTTCAAGGTGCGTCCCTGGAATGGTGCTGGGATGTCGACCGGCGACAGTCCTTGTGGGACCTGCGGCTGTCGGTGCCAGAGCACCCGGGGAGCGAACCCTTCGAGGGTGTGATGCTCCATGATGCACCACGTCACAGCCTCATGGGTTCGGCAGATAGCGGACACCATGGTGTTTGTCGTAGGCCGACCGTTGCTTGAGCCGGTAGCTTGTTTCAAACCTCTCGAGCTGCTCTAGGTTTGGAGCTGTTGGCCTCAGCAGTCTGCTCGGGATCGGAAGCTTTGACCGCAATCGGCGTCCCATAAGTAGCTCGGCTGGGCTGAACCCGTTTTTCAGGGGTGTAGTTCGGTAAGACAGCAGGGTCTCATACGGGTCTCTTGTCTTAATCATGGAGCTCTCTATTATTTTCACTGCAGCCTCCGCGAGTCCATTGCTTTGGGGATAGTGAGGGCTCGAGGTTATATGTTGGAAGCCGTATTCTCTGGCAAAAGTGGCGAATTCCGAGGTTGACACTCGTGAAAATTGTGGGCCATTGTCCGAGACGACGACTTCTGGAATACTGTGTCGTGCAAAGATACTCTTGCAATGGTTCGTAGCACTACGAATTGTGCGGTCGTATTCTCCAGGCGGGCGATCTCTGGATATCTGGAGAAATAGTCGGTCACGATCAATCACCACTGCCCCTTCTGGTAGAATAAATCCATTGCGATCCGTTGCTATGGTCTCTCGGGAAGTTCGGTGGGTTTTAGCGGCATCTTTCTATTTATTGATCCTTCGATGCAAAGATGACAGCTCTTAACTTTTTCTTCAATTTCTTTCATCATTCCTGGCCACCACAACGTCTCTTTAGCTTGCGCCTGGGTCTTCTCGATGCCAAAGTGTCCCTCGTGAAGAAGACGCAAAATTTCCGATCTGCAAGATGTTGGCACAAAAATCCTTGCTGTGAACATAAGCAAGTCGTCTTCAAAGGTGAACTGATGGCGAAACGGGTAGAAAGGCTTAACTTCGTTGTTGAGGTCACGCCGGCAGGGCCATGTATTCTTGCAATAGTGTCTTATTTGTTGACAAACCGGATCCTTTTCCTGGCTGTCGATGAGCCACTGGAGGCTGAAACTGGCAGCTGGAACGGTTGACCTTACAAATTGGACGAATGCTTCAACCTCTTCTTCCAATTCAGACGACTCTTTCAGGGGAAGAGGTGCTCTTGAGAGCGTGTCCGCGGCCATGAGCTGCTTTCCTGGAACGTACGTTATCTCGTACGTGTATCTCATCATGCGAATGCGCATTCGCTGAAGTCGTGGAGTGAGATCGTTTAAAGACTTGGAAGCAAATAGACACACGAGAGGTTTGTGGTCAGTCTCTAACTTGAATGTTTTCCCGACGAGGTAGTCGCTGAACTTTTCGCACGCCCACACTGACGCGAGGCCCTCTTTCTCTATTTGCGCGTAGCGTTTTTCTGTATCTGTCAGCTGGAATCTCCCGTCGTCTGGTCGTTGACGGAGAATGGCACCAAGTCCATACGGTGAGGCATCTGCGGTCACTACCGTTTCTTTGTTGGCATCGTAGATGCCCAGTACTGGTTCAGATGACAAGACAGCTTTCCATCTGTCAAATGCCTTTTGCTAGACTGGTCCCCAGACGAACTCTTGCTTCTTTGAGAGCATCAAAGTTAGTGGCTGCAGGATTTCAGCGAAGTTGGTCACGAACCGAGCCAGATAGGTCGCCATTCCGAGGACCCTCTGTAGCTCTTTTCTTGATGTAGGCGGTGGCATATCCATAACAGCCTTGAGTTTTGAAACGTCGGGTCGAATTCCCAGGCTGTCTATTCGGTGACCAAGGAACGTGAGTTCTTGTACACCGAACAAGCATTTGTCCTTGCTGAGAGTAATTCCTGCACTGCAGATCTTTTGAAGGACGTTACGGAGTCTTTCGTCGTGTTCTTCTTTGCAGGATCCCCAAATCAGAACATCGTCCATGAGGCATACGACACCGCTGAGTCCTTCAAGGATGCTTGACAGTTGTTTTTGGAAATGTTCTGGAGCAGATGAGATCCCGAATGTGAGTCGGTTGAAAGAAAATTTTCCGAAAGGTGTGATGAGCGTGGTGAATTTCTTGCTTTCGTCGCTCAGGGGAATCTGCCAAAACCCGGAGTTAGCGTCGAGTTTCGAGAAGATTCTCGCACCCTGAAGAAGGCCAAGAGCAGGGTGTCGAACCGAAATGTTTTTCGTTCCGATTTTCGTTCCGGTTCAGAAAAAAACGGTTCAGCTCCGGTTCAACTCCGGAGGGAAAAAATAAAGGTTCAAACCGGTTTGAACCGGTTCGTACTCATGCTACAAAAACAATTGACGACAGCAAAAGCTAAACTACGCATATTTTATGAAAGTGTTACATATAAAAAGCAAAGGCTCACATTACTATGTGGAACGAACGAGCTCGTGCTGGGGCACCTCGGGACGTGGGTGAAAGCGCAGTTCAATGTCAGACAGCTGACCGAAGAAGCAGGATGTCGTTAAGCATATCCGGAGAAAAACGGCACCTCTGAGACGATAAAGTGAATTTCAGTGCAGAAAAGGCTCGCTCCACGCTGAGCTGGGTCGCAGGAACTCCCAGGGCTACTTGCGCCAGTGCGTAGAGTTCTAAATGACATTCCCTTCTCTCCTCTCGAAACGGACATGTTAGCGTCCCTTGAAAGCCGCGGCTCCTTGTCTAGCATTTGCAGGAGGCATGCTGTATCAAGTGGGCTACTGGTAGCTCGAACGTGCACGCCAGCCTCAACCGCTCTTTACTTGAGGAGCGCTTCCAGGGCGTCTTCTGGATCTTCTGGAGCCGCCGCAGCTTCAGAAGAAAGGGTAGAATCTTGCTCGCATTGCAGAGCTGTTATCTGGCTCCAAGTCTTTGTCAAATGCAACGTGGCCCGGTACTTTATCTCAGGGGTGAGAAGAAGGCGGTCGCGGGGATTCATGTACACTGCTGCACAGAATACATCCGTGTCAAGAAGTTGTCGCTCCCTCTTTTTCATTGACTGGACCAAGGCCTTCCCTAACGGCGACGATATCTTGGAAGTGTCTATAGAACACCTCAGCCATGCTCCATAGAGATCTCCTACGGTGAGCTGTTCCTTCTGCAATGTCTTCGTCGCCACTTCTGCCGGGCGAAGCGATACTGCGAGCATTTCGACTTCCGCCCATATGTCTTCAGTCGACTTGGAGCTTTCTTCTTTTGACAGCAACCCTCCAGTGAAGCCTCTTTGTTAAAGTAGCTTGGTGAGCATATGCGGCGTGGACATCCACCGCGTTGGATAATCAAGCACTGGTTTCTTCAACCCTAGCTTTTTGATCAGGGACATAACAGGTTGCACACGTAGTCTCTTAACAAGCTCACGGATTTCTTCAACAATGTGCCGGCAGCCCGAACCTTTCAAGGCGTCCCTAACTCCCAGCTGCAGCGTGTGAGCGGCGCGCCTCATCCCTTCTTGGAAGCCGGAATCGTCAAAGAGTGCGCTCTCAGGATTCTCCAGTAGATATTGCAGAGCATGGGACTCAACTTCAGGGTCACTGGAGCCGACCTCTTCCTCGGAGTCAGAAGATTCCTCGTTCATTTCAGCGAGGAGACGCACACGTGACGCTGTATACCTGGCTGACGTTGAGATTGAAGCGAGAGGGTGCATCTATCACCTCTGACCTGAGATGTTGCCCCGTGTGCCTTTCAAAGAGTTATCTCATGGTCAATGGCTGGAGCACCAACATAAGACCAGAAATCCCGGAGAATTTGTAGTTACTGTGCTTATTTCGTTTGAGTTCTCGAGGCGAACTTTATAAATTATGAAGACGACCGTTATGTGAAAACCTGATAATGGAACGTTACAGAGCTTTCCGCTACCTATTTTTCTCGCTTTTTGACTTACATGAACGAAACACCGCAAAAATAATTTATCAGTTTTGCCCAGGAACGAAAAAAATTATTTTGGTCCAAATCAACTGTGGTTTGTGCAAAAAACTTTTTTATTATTATTTTTTTTAAGGGAACTCTGTTTTTAGCCACGCACTTTTCACGCGACCTGACTTCGCGTATGAACCGAAAACCGCATGGAAAACATATCGGTTCTGTTCCGGAGCGAAAAAATCTATTTTGTTCCGGTTCAACTCCGGTTCGCGCGAAAATAACGGTTTTTTTTTTTCCGGTTTTCGGTTCACGGTTCGGGTTCGGTTCAATACCCTGGCCAAGAGTATGTTCGACGGACGGAATGGGATGCCACTCTCTCAAGACATAGCGATTTAATTCTGTGAAGTCAACGCATATGCGCACTGCTCCAGTCTGCTTTGGTACGATCACCATGGGTGCGCACCATTCGGCTGGGTCACTGACGGGGGAGATGACGCCGATGTCCTCCATACGTTGAAGTTCTTGCTTCGTCTTTTCGTACAGTGGGATCGGGACACGACGTGGCGAGCTTAGAGCAAACGGTTTCGCGTTCTCCTGAAGCTGCAGGTGATATTCCCCAGGGAATGTTCCCAGCCCTGTGAATAGTGATGGAAAGTCGACTTTCGGGTTTACCGTCGTTTCGATCTTGTTGATTGGTGAAAGTAGTTTGAGCCCTTCGATAGCCCGCTTTCCTAGAAGGGGTATGATGACGTCTTGGAGAACATAGATGTTCTACTCGGACACTCGGTTTTTGTAGGACATTGCGAGGCGTACCACACCTTGTATTGCTAGCGCCCTTCCGTCTGGTCCACGACGTTAGCGAGGTGGATTCTGCAGTAGCGGCCGTGGTTCAAGCTTGTTGAACACCGCTGGTGGGATTACAGTTTCGTCGGCGCCTGTGTCGATCTTAAATCTCACTGGCTCAGACTGGACTAACACATCAACCTCCCAACTATTTACTTGCGGAGATGTCACTATTCCAAGGAAACCGACGTTGGGACCTGGAGCTTCTACGAAGTCCACTCTTTTTGATAGGCAGACCTTGATAAGTGCCCTTTCTTGTGGCAATTTGTGCATACTTTGGACCGCGCTGGACACGAGGTGCGTGGATGAGTGTCTCTCCCACACCACCTGCATCGTGTTCGGTTGTCTGATGGCGTATGGTCAGCGGACGTTGCTGGTATGAAGTATTTTCCTTCTGTCTTCTATCATCAGGACCCTCGCGTTTGCTTGTACTGAGGGCCGTAGAAGCAGTTTTTTCTTTGTCCGATGACGAAATCTTGTGGACCTTAGAATTTGGATCCTGGTTTAGTTCCTCCTGTTGTTTGCGCACGCTTTCTACTTGTCGGGCTGTTTCCAGCGCTGGCTGAAGCGTTAGGTCGGCGTTAAGTTGTAGCTTTGCAGAGAGTTTTGAGTCTTGAATGCCGAGAACCGTCCCGTTTATTCAGATACCAGTGAATATATACACTCTTAATCTGGGGCCACCTAGGGAGCCACCTATAGCCGTGACAAATGAGATCCAACTTGTCACGGCAAATTTTCGGGCCACCTAAAATTGCCAGCCCGTTTGCCGTCCCTTTTTAGGTGGCCCCAAAATTTGCCGTGACAAGTTGGATCTTGCCGGCCCGTTTTTTAGCTGGCCCGTCTTCTAGCTGGCCCGTCTTCTAGCTGGCCCGTCTTCTAGCTGGCCCGTCTTCTAGCTGGCCCGTCTTCTAGCTGGCCCGTCTTCTAGCTGGCCCGTCTTCTAGCTGGCCCGTCTTCTAGCTGGCCCGTCTTCTAGCTGGCCCGTCTTCTAGCTGGCCCGTCTTCTAGCTGGCCCGTCTTCTAGCTGGCCCGTCTTCTAGCTGGCCCGTCTTCTAGCTGGCCCGTCTTCTAGCTGGCCCGTCTTCTAGCTGGCCCGTCTTCTAGCTGGCCCGTCCTCTAGCTGGTCCGTCCTCTAGCTGGTCCGTCCTCTAGCTGGCCCGTCCTCTAGCTGGCCCGTCCTCTAGCTGGCCCGTCCTCTAGCTGGCCCGTCCTCTAGCTGGCCCGTCCTCTAGGTGGCCCGTCCTCTAGGTGGCCCGTCCTCTAGGTGGCCCGTCCTCTAGGTGGCCGTCTAGGTGGCCCGTCCTCTAGGTGGCCCGTCCTCTAGGTGGCCCGTCCTCTAGGTGGCCCGTCCTCTAGGTGGCCCGTCCTCTAGGTGGCCCGTCCTCTAGTGGCCCGTCCTCTAGGTGGCCCGTCCTCTAGGTGGCCCGTCCTCTAGGTGGCCCGTCCTCTAGGTGGCCCGTCCTCTAGGTGGCCCGTCCTCTAGGTGGCCCGTCCTCTAGGTGGCCCGTCCTCTAGGTGGCCCGTCCTCTAGGTGGCCCGTCCTCTAGGTGGCCCGTCCTCTAGGTGGCCCGTCCTCTAGGTGGCCCGTCTTCAAGGTGGCCCGTCTTCAAGGTGGCCCGTTTTCTGCTGGCTATAAAAATGTCCCGTCGTCCACTCCCCCGCAGAGTATCTCGGAGGGTCCAGGACTGTTATCAACGAAGAAAGCCAGGGGATTGAGAAGTACAGGAACTTTTCACGGTAAAATAAAGCTGTGACGTGGCACGGAGCCTGACGTCTTCTTGTGAGACGTCATGCACATAGTCACGTCGCAACTTTATTTTTGAGTCGCAGAATATATTGGAAGAGCATTGCCAAGCTCAATTTGTATATTTTGGAGATTGACTTCCCGAGTGTTCTAGGGAAAAGGAAATATACAGGAATTGTTTCAAGGGCAAGGCCGATGGTTTCTAAACATTTAAAAGAACAGTGGGTCCGCAGGTAAACAATCCATTTATTTGTTTAAATTAGACTCACAGCTGAAGATACAGGTGGTGCTTTGTTGTAATAAATACCACATTCAAACAATAAAATAGAAATGTATATGAAAACAAAATTTATCAAACAGCTGTTTTTTTTAGAAAGTAGCTTACTGGACGTTAGAGTCTATTCAGATGCTGAGTCATCGGCCACAAACATGGCCGCCAACATAACGTTTATTCATATGCACAACGGAAAACAAAAGAAAGCAAAAGAAATTCGCCAATTAGATAACCGCATTTGCTTTCAGCGGCCATGTTTGTTTGTAGTTACTCGACATTAAAAAGACGTCATAT